>QVOB01014845.1:0-13344 GCA_014839585.1 Pseudomyrmex concolor
TTCCGTCCTTGGTAAATGAGACTTACGTCTCAGACCTAAAAAGGGACCAACGAGCGAGCGTTCGCTAGACAGAGTAAGATCGGCGTACGTCGTTGACCTGTCTTCGAACCTAAACAAGCCTGCTCGACTCTCGCACAGCGGGTCTTCCGTGTCCACTGTGCTGAGAGAGAAAGAGAACGACAGCTTTCTGTTGCGCTCCACCACAGCCCGATCGTAACCGTGGGCCAGGACGTAACAGCAGCTGAGGCATTAAATTTAAAAGAAGGTTTGTCATTATAGTCAATTGTTGTATGATTTGTTTTGACATTTCTTTTATTTCGCTCTATTTACTATTTTCTTTGGAATTTTTTGCATTAGCTTGATTATGTTCGGAGACCCTGCGCCGCTGCAGAAAGGGACAGACAGCCGAGCGGTGAAATACTTGCTCATAAAGAATAGTGAGCCTTTCAGTCACTATTCTGTTTATATCCCTCTGATGCTTCTTGAACAAAGACTCCAAGTCCCCAGGTTCTACCGGTCGAGCTGGAGATGAGAGAAGCTCCTCTCCGTCAGCTGGGTCTACAGAGGAGAGGGCCTGATTTTTCTCTCCGGGCAATGGGAAAGTGGCTTTTTCAGATGCTGCTTCTGTGACCTCTCGGGGCAAGAAGCCGAAGACAAGAGAGAGGCCGCAGGCGAGGATCGGTGTTGACTTTTTCTTTTCCATAATCTTGCTGCTTTTAGGACTGCAAGCTCCTTGCGCAAAGTTCCTTAGCTCGTCGTGCAGCGTCTCCACCTCTCCGTGAAATTCTCGCGGACGACTTTTTCCATCTCGCGCTAGGCAGAGAGAAAAGACGGTTTTTAATAAATCTTGCAGCTCCTTGCTCCACTTCTCATTGAGAATGCTGAGCCGCTGCATCTCAACGCCACCATCCACACGGCTAGCGATGATGCGAACAGCATACTCTAGTCCGGTAGCGGACTCTTTAAAGTAACGGATATAGATCCCTTTTAGCTTTTTAGAGGTAACCGCCATCAGGTGTACTGCACCGGCCTGCTCGACCAGTTGACACGTGGGCATGTCGCCCAGTACAAGCACTTGGCTAAGTGTATTCGCAACGGTGCCCTCCGCCCGATTACAGGTAGATGAGGGGCCTGCTGAGCGAGTAGTACCTCTTAAAAAATGACATTCACTTAGACACCGTTTACTTGGACACGTTGCAATTAGACACGTAGCAAATAGACACAAAATTTTAGAAACGGTTCAATTAGACACGGTGCATTTGGACACGCAAAAAAATGCGCACCATTCAGTTAGACACCGTAATACTGCGCACCGTACATTTTTACGTGCAAACCTACTTCCTAAAAACCATAAAAAATTAGTACATTTTAAAAATAAAGATTTTGTTTGCAGTACACATTATTGTATACGTATGAGCGAGGAAGGGGCTCCGTCCATCTTCCTGCACTCTCTCCTCGAAAAAACTTAACCTAACCTAACCTACCTAACCTGTGTTATTACTATCATTAATTAGCGTTCAAATAAAGTCTCTTTGTGTCTAAATAAACGGTGTGCAAATGCAGGGTGCCCATTATTACAGTGTCTAACTGAACGGTGCGCATTATTACGGTGTCTAACTGAACGGTGCGCATTATTACGGTGTCTAAATGAACGGTGCGCAATTAAACGGTGTCCAAGTGCACCGCTCCTACTCTAAATAAAAGGTGCGCATTTTTTGTATGTCCAAATGCACCGTGTCTAATTGAACCGTGTCTAAAATTCTGTGTCTATTTGCTACGTGTCTAATTGCAACGTGTCCAATTAAACGGTGTCCAAGTGCACCGCTCCCACTCTTAAAGAGTTGAGCTCCTTGGCCAGCTCTTTCTCGGCCTATACTTTGAGCTCCCGCTTTCTCCTTTCAATGAGTTGCCGCTTGGCTGCGATCAATCCAACAAACTCTCCAGTAACGAGAGGTCGCTCCCTTCCCCGCTTCCTTAACCCCTGCGAGTTCGACCTCTGATTCATCAGAGGCTGAAGTGTCGGACGCCTCGTTCTTTTAGCGGAGACGTTTGCTCGCTGCGCGGACAATGTTTCCGGCTCAGTGTTTGAGTCGGCGTCCGGAAGCAAGGGAGTGCATTGTGTAGAACAGCTTGAGGCTTTCCACGTTGATTCCCTCGGCTTTTACGAGAGGTGCCGGGTTGAGCTGTTGTAGAAGTGAAAAAGTGTTGGTTTCCGTTCCCATAATCCTCTGTCTCATCTGAGTCCCAGAGTTTCCCCCGAAGGGGATTAGCTTGAGACCCTTTCCTTTCATTGCTTCCCCAGACGACGCGGTGACCCAGGGCCGCTGCTGCTAGAAGAGCATTTCTCCAAACCTTCTGCGCTATTCGTCGCAGTAGCATGCTCCTGCGCCGCTCCTGCGAGACAAGCGACGCAGAGCTCGCCGTCGGATGACGACCCGAAGCTGGCCGGGACGCCAAATTTGTGACCGTTATTTTCATGAATCCTTGATCCGGGATGTGATGGACCGTCTCAGAACGGCACAAAACGTCTCGTCTCGCTAAATCTCAAAATTTTATGTTCTAAATTTACTCGAAAGTTGGGCGCTAGATACGTCGAGCGTATCACCGAAACTTTTCACAAAGAACGAAATCATACGTTGCGAGACGCGACGGACGCGAGAAGCGCGTTGGCTAGTCAGAAAAATCTAACGGAGAGGCGGGATTCGTGTAGGATAACATGTTGAGAAAGAGCGAACCAGCGTAATGAAACAGAGAAAATAACAAATTTATTTCGCGAACTCGCGATATTCTTCCCGGTACAGCAGCAAAAAAAATAGACATAGAACCGTATTACGTGTCGAAACGTCGGTTCGGGGCGGGATCTAGTACGCACTATCGCGGGCAAGAGAGAGGTATCGCAAGTGACACACGATTAACGAAACATGTAACACACGGGAATTTATTAGACGCACAAAGTGACTATTCGAGCACCGGTAGAGAGAGGAACGCGTAATATTGACGAATATCGCACTCGATCATGCACTCGAGTGATTCGTAACAATAGGTGCCGCGTGCGACACTAAATGCACGAAAAATCACTGAATTGGCGGCCGCACTCGCGAAAAGACATTCGTCTCATCAAATAGAAGTTCGCTCGCTTCTCGCCGGATCCTGGCCGCAGGCAAAGGTGCCCCCTTGTCGGGATCGTTGCTCTCTCGTTCCGGCACCTATCTCGTCCTCTCGGGATCACGGCCCAACGAACAATCACTTTGTGCGCGTCTAATAAATTCCCGTGTGTTACAGTTTCGTTAATCGTGTGTCACTTGCGATATCTCTGTCTTGCCCGTGATAGTGCGTACTAGATCCCGCCCCGAACCGACGTTTCGACACGTAGTACGGTTCTGCTACCAGCCTCGTACCGGACCTGGGAATTCGACCTTCCTGGTCCGGTAACATATTTTACATCGTGCATCTCCATAAGTGATAAAAGGTTGGTTTAATTTTGATACACGTTTTGTGGCCGTCACCTAGATTGGTTGGCGTCCAGGCCTAACGAGCCGATCTGCTCGGGTTTTTTTTGTCGAGGTTTTTTCCCTTATTTCTCTTCTTAGTCTGGCTGCTCACCAAGGACCTGTCCGGTTAAGGAGACCTTGCCAGAAAATCCTCCCTCCGGACTCAGCGTTAATTTAGTGGTGTCAAAAGAGAGCGTCGACGCGCGCGGTTGGCAGCAAAATTGTCTCCCGCTCTTGCCGCCTTCTTCCACCTCACCCGTCCGGGCTCCCTCTCTCGCCTCCTTCTGCACCAATATGGATCACAGATTTCTATATACTACACTAGACCGCTAACTCGCGTGATCTCAGCAAAGATAATGGCCACAAAATCTATGTACAATGGGGGTACTGTGGAATGCAGGTTTCATTGGTTGATTTTGACGACGAGAAGAGTTCGTCCAATCACTACCTATATACTTATGTACGTGCGCGACGATGCATGCCCAGACAGCAATTCAGCAAAATGTATCGAAACACTGAGTGCTGGTTATTTTAGTGTACCGCATATGACTGAATTCTTGCGACTCTTAGACAACTTACTTAATGAACGAGAGCCGCTAGACTGGAAAAACGAAAAGACGAAGACTATTACAAGGTAAATTCAATCAGCTGTCAAACATGACGGCCATCTTGCATTCTTCAGTACTCCCATTTTCCTTATCCATGACGGCTTAAGTACATAGATTTTGTAGCCAGCCTTACATAGGAAGCTAGCGGTCTAGTATACTATAGAAGTCTGTAGTATGGATTCGCAGGAGGAGATTCGATCTTTTTTTTTAACCACAGGGGAAATGCTTTACGCACATCACAGCCCACCGTAGTGGGATGAGGTAGTGTGGAACTCCCGCGCCAGAGTATAAGCTTTGGCGGAATCTACCCACTCTGGGACGGCCGCCTGTTGTTCTTTTAGGCATATTCCGGAACCTTGTTGTAGAACAATTTGAGGCAACGCCGGTAAGCTTGGGACTCTCTCCCCGCTTCACCAAGAGAGGAACACAAGGCAGCTCCACGGCGGAGAGAGGGGGCCATACCTCTCCCCTCCGCCATCTGTAGGCCGTGTGCGTGGGAGGGCACCCACGCTCTTCCGGATACGCCAAGTAGGCCGAAGTTTAAGCGGCACACCCTTCTCCATCGGGCGGGTGGCGGATGGAGGTCACCGGAGAAACTCTGTATTCCCCTCTCTCGGGAGCGGCACGTCAAAGGACTGTCGCAACAACGAATGCAATCGACGAAAAAGGCTCCAACGAGTCCACTCTTCAAAGTTGCACACGGGAGTTCATATCCCTCTTGCGCACGCAGAGATCCAAGGGTCCCGCCTTCGCAGACTCCAAATAGGTAGACGAGCCTGCAGAGTACTCTTCTACTCGCCCGTCGTTGGATGACGACACGGGAGCACCCGGGACACTAGTCCCCCAGCGCCGGGACTTGATTGTCCAATCGACCTGGTCTGGAAAATCCATGCTTGTCTTTTTGCTACTTATCGTGAAACAAAACACTTTTATTTTGGTCTTGAACCTGACCTGACCTGACCTGACTTAAGCCGGCTGTTGCACAGGGCTGATGAGCCTAACCTACTCGTAGACAGACTCTTAGTCTGGTACATAGCCTTTCCAATCACTCCCACACTCAAGCCCGGGCCCCACGACAAGAGGGGAGCATCCAAACTCGCCCGGGAGGAGACCGAACCTAACTTTTTTAACCACAGGGGAAATGAGAGCGGTGCACTTGGACGTTCAATTGGACACGTTGCAATTAGACACGTAACAAATAGACACGGTTCAATTAGACACGGTGCATTTGGACATTCAGTTTGACACCGTAATAATGCGCACCGTTCAATTAGACACCGTAATAATGCACACGGTTCAGTTAGACACCGTAATAATGCACACAGTGCATTTGCACACCGTTCATTTAGACACAAAGAAACTTTTTATTTAAATGTTAATTAATAATAGTAGTAACACAGGTTAGGTTAGGATTTTCGGAGAAGGGGTGCAGGGGGAGAGGCGGAGACCCAGGTATCGGTTTTGGCGGCCATATCGGAGCCGGGAACCTGAAGCATTAAGTCCTCGGTCATCGTCCTTCTTGGAAAAACCTCCAGGATGCTCGAAAAAAATCTGTTGTCGACACCGGCTCACGGCCTCCCCAAGATCCACAGTCGCGGACAAGTTCCGGTCTAGCACAATGGCGGCCGTCGCGGGGGTCCGGAGACGAACCCGCCGCCTACGCGCCGACATCAAAGGCGGTCCTTTCGGGGGAGAAGGCGCCTCGGTGCCGGAACCACTCCCAGCGGTGAGTCGGGCCGCGGAGGCCGAAGTTCCCGCCGGACCCGCCGACCCTCTTTTCTTACTGCCTGCCGCCTTGGCTTTAGCTTTGCGGCCTACCACTGTCGACCACGACTCCGCCACCTCCGAGGTCGACAGAAGGGAGGAGCGAGAGGGCGAGTGCCAGCCAAAGCCGAATACCTCGCCCCTCGCCGCCCAGAAATCAAGCGCGAACTGCGATACGCATCACCCCATAAAGATCGAGAATCCCCTTTAGCCGCTTGACCCCGCCGGAGCGGAGAGACAAAGGCGGCAAGTTTGGCGTCGATAAAAGCGCCGATTCTCTCAAGAAGAAATGCATTGGATGCCCCCACCGGCGGGAAAGGAGGGGGCATTTTGACCTTGGCATGCAAGGCCGCCACCTCCTCCCTGAACAGCCTGACCTCCAATTGAAGCGCCTTATAAATTTGCGGGAAGACGGGAGTCGTCCTCGCCGCAAAATCTTCCCACAGACGAACATATAGCTCGTCCGCAACCATTCGCCCATCTGCCTCGCGAAGAGCTTTAACGTCGGTCCTTCAACTTTGTCGCACGGCCGGCAACCTCGTCGCAAACCCCGACAGCCTTGTAAATAAGGTCGATGAGATCACGCACTCGCGCTCGACGTCCGTGCACTCCACCCGCAAGCACGTGCGGCGGAGACGCCGGACGAACTCCGGCGGCTCCGAGGAGCGACCCGACTCCGCTCCGGACACGGTAAGATTCTTGATGGATCCCTTTAGGGAATCCGTTGCTTCCCTTTTTTGCGCATGGCGCATGGCGCAAAGCGCGTCACGGGCCTTACCGTGGCTGATATACTGGCCGTGCGTGGGAGGGCGCCCACGCCTTTCCGGATGCACCAAGCAGCCGAAGCTCAGGCGGCAAGCCCATCCCCATCGGGCAGTGGGCGGGTGAAAGTTTTGTTACCAGAAAACTCTTTATCCGTCTTCTTCGGGAGCGGCACATCAAAAAACTCTGTCAAAAGAACGGAGGCCACCGACGAAAAAGACTCCAACAAGTCCATCCTTTGGAGTTGCACACGGGGGTTTATACCTCTTTTGCGCACGCAGAGATCTGAGAGTCCTGCCTTCGCAGACTTCAAATAGGTAGAGGAGATTGCGGAGCACCCCTCTACTCGCCCGTCGTTAAATGACGGGGGCATCTGAGACACTTCTCCCGCGCCGGGACTTGGTCATCCAGTCGACCTCGTCTAGTAAATCCATGCTTGTCTTTCCGCTACTCATTGTAAAAAGAAACGATTTTATTTCGGTCTTGAACTTGACCTAGGCCGGCTGTTTGCACAGGGTTGACGAGCCCAACCTACCCGTGGATACTCCTCTTAGTCTGGTGGATCATGGAAGGCCTGTCCGGCAAAAAGAAACCCTGCCAGGAACCGAAGTTCCCGCCGACATAGCCCTTTCAATCACTTTCACACACAAGCCTGGGCTCCACAAAAGAAGAGCATTCAAGCTCACCCGGGAAAAGGAGAGCATTCAAACTCAACCCGAACCTAACACTTAACCTAACCTTTTTTTAACGAGGGGAAGTCTTTTATGAATATCCCTTGGGTAAAGAGGTCATGTGGGACTCGCCTTTACAGGGCATACCCACTAAAACCACCTCGATGGCCATCTGCTGGATCTTACCGGAGGGAGTTCCTGGGAGCCTTGTGGGCATTACTTCTCGGAGACCTCCTCCATCGCCCCTCACACCAAAGCGGTCTTGCGGCAAATTACCGTGCTTGTGACTAGAGGGAGGGCCATAGCTCCATCCAGCCACCCCACTAGGAGGGCTTGTGCAATGGCAGGCAAGTCCCCAAACTTGCCCGCCAAGCCCCCGCCCTCCTATCCAAGATATACCATTACCTGGCGTGCCCCACCCAGACCAAGCAGCTCCCGAGAGGACCGGGTCTCAGTGTGCAGATCCGGACCTGCACTTCCAACCTCGAGACCGGCCCAGAAGCCCAAGCTCGCCTAGACGGGCCGGGAACTCCTGGGGCCGGGCTTGCTACTCCGCGAAGAAACGGGGGCCGAGGCTCCCGGCTTCTTTTTCGGCGGGGGCTCTCGAACCGAGGACCTCCCCGAACTACTTGGCGCCTTCTGCGCATCTTCGAGCAGCACCAGGACGACCACAGGCTGGCGCCTCTTGGCCTCCCTGGCGGCGTCCTGCATCGCATCTCCCGCAGGAGACGACTCCATGTCCTCCATGGAGGCGGGGAACGAACCCCCCCCCTCCGCGAAGGACGCCGGACCCGACGCGGTAGAGAGAGGCAAAGGTGGAAGACTCCCCTCAGCGCTCCCAAAGGTGCTAGCCGTGGGAGGAGGAGATGGTATCCCCAACCTCACGGGCCCGCTTCTTCGGGAGGAGGGCGCAGCGCGCACCCCCCATGCGATGGTTGCTCGGCTGGCCCCGCTCCGTACACAGCGGGCACTTGGGCTCAACCGAGCACTCGGAGGCCTTATGGCCTCCACTTCCGCACCGGTAGCAGACCGCACTGCGGTCCACTCTGGTGCAACCCGCGGCCGTGTGACCGAACTCAAGGCACCGGAAGCACTGCTGCCTCCGGGCCTTAAGGGGCTCCACAAGGAGGGTAAACCACCCAAAGGTGACTTTACCTTCCCGAACAATTTTCCTCCCCGCCGCGATGGGGAGGCGGACCCACAGGGTCCCCAGCCCCGAAGAGGGGTGTACCACTCTCGCCCGCATATCGTCGCCGTCGCAGCCGCTTGTCTCGACAGGACCCCGACGATAACCTCGAGGAACCTCGAGGTGCGGGACAATATCCCGCATCCGTACCTCCGCCATTTTCTAGAGGCACGTAAAACGTATCCCCGAGTCAGGCGGAAACGCCTTATCACTTTGGAGGCCTGGGCTCGCGCCTTCTCGGCGCTATCCGGGCCCTGGATCTCCAAGAGGATCCCTCCATTGGCCGCCTTCTTGGGGCGGATCCCCGTAATCCCAAACACCTTGAGATCAGCGGCCGCCATGGCGCGGCACATGGCGACCGAATAGCTCCGGCCCTTCCCCGGCTCGATCGTCAGCAAGACGGCCGCCCGGGCAAAGGCGCGTCCCAATACGCCCACCCGGCCCCGCGGCGGACGCTGCCCCCAAGGGGGAGCGTTCAGGGGCGGAGTCAGTTGGCACGACTCCCTCCCCCCGGGGACACCCGGGGAGCCAATTCACCGCGGGCTGTTTTGCGGGCAGCCCGCCGGGCCTTATGCCCGACCACTTGAGTCCACGAGGGCTCACCCGGCGCAGGGCCAGGACCTGGGACGACTCCAGGCTACGCGCTCCAAGCGGAGCTTGCCGCACTGCTCCCGCAGTTCCCCCGCCACTTTCGGGTCGGGACCCGTGGCGGAGGAAAGGGGGACACGTCCCCCATGCTGGATCCAAGGGCCCTGTAGTACAGGACCCTCATTGTCTCCGTAATCGTCGACGCCGCCAGTTTGAGGTACCTAACATAGGTACCTTTGAGGCGGCGCAACGTTGTGGCCACCTCTGTGATGGCTGCGACCGAATCAGTGACTCGGCCCAGCACCTCATCCAGAGGCGCGTCAGCGAGAAGCTCCCCAAAGTCGCGGGGGCGCCCCGCGATCCGAAGGAAGTCCTCTTCCGCGCGGGCCTCCAGGCGCGCCCGGAAAGCGGCCGCCAAGCGCTCCTTGGCCTGAGCGAGGCCAATGTATTCCCTGGTAGTCCGGGGGCCGCCTCGCTTCTTCTGCCCTCTCTTCCGAGCTACTACGCCCCGCTGAAGCTGGTGGCACCAAGAGAGGGGGGGTAGGGGACATAGTCCCCCACCTTGTCGTGGTCCTGTCACCGAGGTCATCGTCAACGACCATCGCGTTATCGTCGGAGCTGCTGTCGCGGATTGCGGGGACAACAAACCCCGAGTCCTGCGGCGCAGACGGACGGGTCTGCGATGCCGACCGTGACCGGTCGCCCGAAACAAAGTGCGAGCTGCCCGGGGAGGCGTCCTTGGAGCAGCCCGGAGCATCCGCAGGGGCATCAGGGGCGCCAGCCGGCTGGCGGGCGCGCGAGCGCGCGTACGCACGCATCACTCGGTAACCCGATATGGGGGTCCGCATATCAGATTCGACACTCTTCGCTGTAGCCAGTTCATCCAGCATCCCAGCGGAGCAGGTGCTGGAAAGCCTGTCTCTTGATGACGACGAGAGGAAATCCGGGACGAAAATCCCCCCGCGCCGGGCCCTGGATGTCCGAACACCCTGGGCCGGTACGTCGCTTCTACTAGACTCCATTACCATACAATATAAGTGGAGTGGTTTGATTTTGGAGTTTTCCTTCTCCTAGGACGATTCCTTACACAGGAGTCATGAGCCAGCTCTGCGGGTGTGAGATCGGGGTTTTCCTTCTCCCAGTTCCCTTCTTAGCTTGTCCGCTCACCGAGAGCCTGTCCGGTTTGAAAAGCCCTGCCAGGGACCGAAGTCTTCGCCGGCATAGCCCCTCGGATCCTCGCGGAACTGAGCCTGGGCACCACGACAAGGTAAGAGAAAGTCGCCCGGAAACCCGAACCTAACCTTTTTTTTTACGTGGGAAAAATCTTCTATGGATACCCTGGCCCCGGGGAAGAACCAGGGTTATGTAGGACTCCTTCCCCCTTCCCGCAAGAAGGAGAGAAGGTTACTCACTAAAACTCATCACGGTGTGCCTACCTTGCCCGTCGGAGGAAGGGATCCTGAACCCTTATGCGGACTCTGCCGGAACCCTTTCTCGGGCTTATAAAACGTCTCGGAGAGGGGAAGAGTCGCTCCCCTCTGTCAACATTGGCCGCGGTAACTTGGTGGGACATACGCCACCGAGTCGCCCCTTCTCGGGACCGCTTCAAGACGGATCAAGGTAATGAGCACGCGGCTCCACCCATCCTGTGGGCAGAATCGCGGCCTCTGCTGCGGCAAAAGGGACAACAATTGTTCCCCCTGCACGCGGATGATATATGGCCATGCCTTCCGCATCGAAAACATACGTCACTGCGGTCAACAGGGCTGCTGCAATTTACCCTGCAGTGCCCGGACTCAAGGCATCGGTAACACTGCAAGGGGCGGGGAGGCACGCACACGCGCACTCACCCAACCCACCCGCAGGGGTATTCTCCCTCTACCGCCTTAGCGGCAGACTCCGCGGGGCACTTGACCCACGCGGAGCCAACCTTGGAGAGGGAGAAGCGCAAGGAGGCCACCTTAACGCTATCCTCTCCCTCTCCAAAACATCTGATAAACGCACGCGGACATCCTTTATGGTACCCGTTTAATCCGGACACCAAAACTTCGGTAGTCCGGACGGGACGGGTCACCTTAGCCCCCTTAACCTTCTCTTTTAGGCGGCTTGCCAGGAGGTCCGCCTTCTCCCGTCGGTCTGCACCGCCGATCTCCAGGAGGACGCACCATCATAGGCGCGCCTTATCCTAGAGACTGCGATGCCGGTACCCTCCAAGTTAATCTTCTCCCTCGCGTCCCGAAGGATCTGGGCGTACGACTGTACGCCCTCATCCTCGAGACGGAGAGAGACCACTTCCGTCTTAGGGACGACCACGTTCGGAGGCGGCGCACGGACCGCCGTCTTAGCTGCAGGAGCAGCCAAGGGATTGGCGGTTCGCGCCGCACTCCGTTCCTCCATCTTCCTCGCCTCCGGCTCACGCTCGGCAGCTTCACTCTTCTTCCTCTTCTTCTTCTTCTTCTTCTTGCCTACCACCTGCACGAATCCCGTCCCGGCTTCAGAAGAGACCGGGACGAAAGCAGGCGTGCTGGGCTTCACCGCTTCCTATGTTGAGGGAGCGTAGTTCCTCTCTCACCGCCTCTCTAACCTCTGCCCGGACGATCCTTAACCAGGAAGGCCGATCCTCGACATCCCTAACGGGAATCGAAGAGCGATTGCTTTCTTCTTCCCCTTGCCCTCGGAAGGAGGCCTCCATCGCCAAAATGAACGTGAAGGCCTCCTTGTGGAGATCCTCCACCGTTGCACGGATCTCCGACACTTCCTCCGTGGCAACAGAGGACACCCTTATCTCTTCTTCCTTCTTCTGGAGAGCTTCAGCCCTCGCCCTCTCCTCCCTTTGGCTCTGTTCTGCAACCTCCTTCCGCAGGATCACCTTCTGCTTCAGCCGTCCATAGCTGGTGCAGGTGAACTCCCTGCTTTCTAATTCCGTAATGGCCTCTTTCAGCTGGTCATAGAGTTGTTGAGGCCTCTTCCCCCGCTCCTCCTTAGACATTTTGGAGCGTCTAAACAATCGGTCCCATAGCTCATCGAGCCATGAGGCCATCGACTGTGTGACCTCCGTTATCGTTGCCGTCTGCAAGCAGTCCTCAAAAGAAAGCTCGTCGTCCTTGAGTTCGGACTCAAGGCTGCGCTCCGCCTTTGTTTTTTCTGCCGCCTCGGCAATGCGCTTTCTCACCTTAGTGGTAATAGAATCTCTAGAGACGCTCGCCGGCAACGTCTCCTTCGGCTCTTCGTCGGATAACGGCCCGGTAGGGACAGGGACAGTATCCCCATCGTACCGGCCTCTGAGTGTCCGATCACTCTGAGGCGGTAAGTCTGCGCTATGTTTCTCCGACATTCCATATAATTCCTGTGGTTTGAATTCGGTGTTTATTTTCATTTAGGGCGGTTGTCTACCAAGACTAACGAGCCCGCTTCGCCCGGGTTTATTTTCGAGGTTTTCCGTCCTTTATTTCGGTGTTAAAATTTCGAGCCCGGACGCCCGTTGACTGCTTACTTCAGAGCGACAGTCTTCGCCTCGTCATGGATCCGTCGTTGGGCATATCGGGTTTTAGCCCGGCCCTCTGGAAACCCACCGCTGCTTGTCCGCGGCCGCTTATTCCCCAGAATGGGTTATTCGCAGCTAACCTCCCTAACGGGAAGCCATTTCCCTATCCGCAACCCGCGGACGCGCTCAGTAGCTGCAGCTCTGCTTCCCGGCCCATGGGAGGCAGTCTCCCTCCACAAATCGGCCTGAGACTCGAACCTAACCTTTTTTTAACAGGAGAAATGCATTTACGCACTCTGGCCCAGGCGAGGAGAGTGTAGGCTAGGGTAGTGTGGGACTCACCCTCACCGACTAATCGGAAAGGGAATACCCACTAAAACTCACTGCGGTGTTTCACCTTCAGCCCGGATTGGGCTGCTCCGTGACCTCTTTTCAAGAACGCAACCGGGACATCTCACGGACATTGGACTTGCGCCCCCTATGAGTTGCGAGGGAGAACACTCCGTCCCCCCACTCTTGCGGCAAAGTGAAAGGGACACCTTCGCTCCGCCGCCGTTGAACCGCATGCAATAGGGGTGGAGGCATAAACCTCCACCCCCATACAGTCCTGGGTCAAAGGAGGGGCGATTGACCCAGCGCACACTGGGCCAGGAGACAGGCAAAAACGGCCAAAAGTCAACTTCGGAATTTTAAAATTGTAAAAGTTATTATAATCTATATAGTTTAAAGCATCTGTCAGCAAAATTGTATTGGAATTGGTTAATTATTGTAAGCTCCATAGTATTATAAA
>QVOB01014846.1:0-13457 GCA_014839585.1 Pseudomyrmex concolor
TCTGTTTCGATTCAGACCGCGTGAGGTTTAAATGAACCTGCAAGGACCGCGCGGCGATTCGTACGTCTCGGAAGCGAAACGGACAGACAACGTAGGCGAGCCTGTATCTGGTCGAGGTTAACGTTCACCAGACCCGAGCTGAAGAGGCCCCCCGAGTACCCGGAGGCGTGCTCGAGGGCCTCTATTGAATTAACTCCATTCACCAAATTGCTCTCGCATTATGCCGGATCACGCCTGAGCTAACCTCCTGAGCGCACAATCTCTGTCACAAACGGCGGCGTCACCGAAGACGACGTTGTATAGTTGACGATTGAGATTCGCGTCCGCTCACTGCAGTAATGCGCGATGCACTGTGTGTCTCCCTCTCTCTATCTCTCTTTGTGATTCATCAAAGCTAGTTTTTTTTTTGTTTTTTTTTTTTTACAGAAAGAACGTCTTTCGCGCGTCCTTTAAACATTTTCTTCGCCGAGGTTTCGGTTCAGCCGCCGTGTCGTCTTGTTCCTTATCGGAGAAAAATATCGGAATATCGGAAAATTTAATTGTGCCGAAGTATTGGATTTTCAGCGAGAGAGAAAGAGAGAGAGAGAGAGCGAGAGCGAGAAGAAAGAAGCAAAGAGAAGAAAAACGTTATACCGTTGATTGGTTAAGAGAAGTAACCGATAAAATTAGGCAAAAAGCCTTTTATTCCTTTTGTTGACTATAAGCGGTGTAGTACCACTCTCGCGTGTATTTCGAACCAATAATTGGTAGTAGCGCATCGATTGCGCTAGTAAAATATTAATTGGTCGCTTAAAATAATATAGAGACGAAGAAGGAACGTGAGAGAGAGAGAAAGAGGGGCAACTATTATACTGGCAACTTGGAACAAGAAAGTCCGAGAAAATCTTCTTTCGCAAATGATCTCGTTGTTACCCTTTTCCCCTTATTGTCCCCTCTAACGGGCATCTTTGGGATGGCACCGTTGAAAGAGTTTCCGCGAAATACCGCCATGTCGGGCGGAAGGATCCTTCGAGAGTTTTTCTCCAGCAAGTCTGACGAGAAGTTAGTGTTATTACCGTCATTGGGGGTGTCCAGAAAACGTCTCTTATGTGCGGCCCTTAATTTACCCGAAAGCCCGTCCAGCAATTCTCGGCGAATTTAGAGCTCCTCGGCCTAAAACTTACGATCGCGCGTTTGTGGATCGCGAATCCTTTTCTCTTTTTTTTTTTTTTTTTTTTTTTTTTTTTCTTTAACAGTCGTCTGCTCATGCCGTATACACACGTAAAATGTTACGTGTATGTATGTATATGTTCTCGCTCGCGGTGAGACGCGCGATGTAACTCTGATAACGTCGACGCTCATGTAAATCTCAATGAAGTCGTTGGAAAAGACGCATTGAAACGTATTTTATTAAACAGCAAACATAGTTTTTAGTCCATACGCTGAGCGTGGGGGAGATCTTATATTTATCTGCCAGTTCGTAAATAGCGCGCAGTAAAGTTCGTAATGAAATCTAAATGGCGACTCTCTGTGTTGCCTGAGGCCAACGGCAATTCCAACGGTAGCGCCGACCACTCGGCGGCAGGTAATGTTACGAGGGGCTCTCTTATCGAGCGCACGCCCTGAGTGCAGGTGACTAATCCATTCTTTCTGCCCGCTCACTGGTGCAGCAACGCACCCCGCGGACTTACAGATTAATCTTCCATAGCGAACGGCGTGTCAAGAACGGGACATAATTAATGAACGTAATTAGACGGATAATATGCTATAATGTAACGGTTTTTTTTTTTATTTGAAAGAAACGAAGGAAAGAATATATATAACACCCGTGAAAACTGCGCGGGAAATGAGAAAAGAGTAAATTACATTTCGATGTATGTAAATAAGTAATAATAGCGTAGATCACACATTTTTATTTTAAACTCAATTAAAAAATTTAATTACCAACTTTAATTATAAAAAGTATGTTGAAACACATTTTTATTTTATTTTAGTTTTATATCAAATTAATTTTTTTTGTTTTCAAATATTTTTTCAAAACGTGCAGTTATATTGAAGCACAAATTTGAAACAAACGTGATTTGTATTACGTACCATATCTACCGAAATAATTATTTTACACGTAAGTAAAATATAATGATTTGCATATAATAGCGATATAAAATAATATTTTATACGGTTGAATATATATTCGAATAAATTGTTTTGCATTACGCGCGCTCTTTATTTATCTTTATCCTTTTAGTCGTATATATTCGCGACTTTATATTGAGTTTCGAATTTTGTTCGTACTTGCACGTTTTCTCTGGTTCTTACGCCAGTGTGGCTTTAGCACTCATTACACTCTGGCAACCGCTGCCTTAATTTCTCTTTGCCACGTACCCTTTCTCGCGGAAGCCGACCTTTCTGGCCGCTTGACCATTATTTACACCTACTCTCTCGCCCTCCCTCGTTCTCAGGCTCGATTGTATCCCTTGAGCAAATAAATGACCTCGTGATTTTTAATTGGACCTAACCGCGAAATTGGGAGTCCGCGGATAATAAGCGGCCAGCTGAACGAATAAAACCAGCGGTTATAGCTGCGAACTATTAATTTGGAATCGTAAAAATGTTTTAATAACCGAAACTGAGATATAAAGTGATGCAAACAAAAAAAAAGAAACACACGTCTGTTTTTCTAATGACAAAATTAACGACAGAAAATAACATAGGACGAGCGACAGAGAGAACATTAAATGAAGACATCAATATGTATATAAGGAAGCGTTATATTCCGTTTGATATCCGCGTGTGTCTAGGCCATTAAATCCTCGTACAGACGCGTCCGGAACTACTCGCGCAAGAGCGGCACGTAAAACGAACTCGTAACTCGCATTTTTTACAATCTGCCAATGGAACTATTCAAAGCGCATTTGGCGATGCTCCCCACGTGTCTGAATCATCGCAATAAAATCGAACGTGACGGGGTGGCCTTTGCATGACGTGCGTCTGGATAGGTTTCGGCGCCGGGCACTTCCACTCTCTGATGTGTATGCGTGTGTGTGTGTGTGTGTGTTTTTGTAAAAGAGAGAGAGAGAGAACAAGAGAGAGAGAGAGCGAATGGGTTCATTTCGCATGTGTTGCTCGAGCGAGCCAACTAGCGGCCGGGTCAATGAGGAATGTTAAGTGTACATCTCGCGCAATCACGCTACGCCGAGCAAGAAGTCCGACCTAGTTTCGCCATCGGTTTTCGAAAGTGTTCGTGCGCTGCTGCGCACTCCTTCGCTCCAAAGATACGGAGAGGAAACGAGAGGAAACTCCGTTCCGCACACACACGTGCCGCGGAAACGTAACCGAAGTCTTATATACCCGCGCCTCGTTCCATCCCCCGTAGTATTCCGCTACTTACGAGCACGCTAATTACCCAAAGGAATTCGCCGACGTTCGTTCCTTCCGCGTATCTAAAGACCTCTCTTAAGCGTTATCAGCTTTCGCGAATTTAGTAGTCGTCGTATTCCACGGAAGAGAAGGACTTTATCACGGCGTTAATGTGATAATAAAAAGGAGGGCATTATATCCCGCGAGAATCCGCGTAATACGTGTATGAGAATAAATCGGAGAGAAGGGGGAAAAAATAGAACAGTTTCGGTTTTCACAAAAAATACAACGAATACTTTCAGTTTATCTATCCATTAAAAGCGTCTGCATGTAAATGTAAAACGTGACGGTATACTTGTTTTGTAAATTTTTTATTCGGATCGATACTCTCTCAACACAGAATCCATAAAGCCGATTAACGTTCGATAGAAACGGAGGCGCGCGCGAGCGCGCGTTTCTCGTTTCGGCAATTTAAATTTCCAACGAAAGTGTGGGATACCAATAAAGACACTGAATCGGCGCCAGATTGCAACTGTTTGCCGGGGACTCAAATTACGAAAGACAAATCAGTCGCAAATCTCGCCGGCTCGTTTATTTACTCGGCGATTTCCCAAATGAACCGGTCAAAATCGATCTACAAGAGCGTTTCGTTTTCCAGTTCGCATCGATAATGACACACTTCGGTGTCGCTGCGTCAACTACGATTAATTGATTCGCGCACTAGTCGTGTCCCGCCTGCCTATTATTGCCCCGCAGATTCACGCACAACGCGTGATTCGTTGTAAATTAGGTCACGCTTGTCACATTCGCACCCTCCGCCTTTTCTATACGATTTAATTATATAGACAAAGAGAACGGGAAATAGAGGAAGTAGCGACTCGATGCGTCAAGCTCTTTCAGCTTGGCTTGTAATATCCACATTCTGTTATTTGTTCCGAATCAATTATTGAGTGGAAATCTCGCTTGTAAGTTCACGCTCGCTACTGAACATTGTCTATTACCAGGCCGATAGATTTCGTTTTACTGTTCGCGAACGTACAGTGAGCGATGGAAAGCGATCAGTTGCTTGATGAAAATTATAATCATCATCACTTTAAAACGACAATAAACTTTTTTGACGACTGTAATACGCGATCTCTTGTATAAAAAAATACATATTATTACTGCGAGCCGTCAGTTTGCTTTTAAATTGCACAAAAGCGGCGCTTCCATCGGATGTGTGGTGCTTATATGCCGCAACTTAGACTTGCCGCGTGTTAAGTGTGCAAAAACATGGCGTGTCTTACGAAAGTCCGCGTGATGCATCATCGCCTCGGAAGATCAATAGACGCTGAAAATCCGATGCAATCTCTCTCTTTCTCGCGCACGTAAGCGTGCACCAGCAGATTGTTCGATGTTTACCAGCGGTAAGACAATTCAATTTTACGCTCGCGGATTACGGCGCTTCCTTTAAATTCGACGTTTGTTATTTCTGCTGGTTAGGCGGGGGCGAATCTCTTCGTGCTCTGGGAAAATACCGCGAAAAGAGAAGGACACAGAGAGAAAGAGAGAGAGAGAGAGAGAAAAAAAGAGAGAAAGAAAAAACCTAGGAGAGCGATGATGTGAGCGTTTCCACTGACCCAAATTCGCACATCCCGAGTTGCTGCCGCGCGACTTATAAGACGGAGGAAGCGACCGGGAGCGAGTGTAACGTTCGGTGGTACACACTCCGGCAATCTGCATATCGATTTCCACAGGAAAATGCGTTATTCATGGGAAACGCGGAGTCGTACGTCGCGGAAAACAGAGAGTGATCTGCGCGATGCGCTGAGCCCATTTGAATCGACTGCGACATCTTCTCTCAACAGAAAAAGTTAAAAAGGAAAAGAAACTGACGGAAAAGGGAAGAGAAGGATATCGGAGGGAAGAGCTTGGAAGAGGCTATACGGAAGGATACAACGGGGGAGGGGAGGAAGGGGTGGATAGGTTCCGCTAAGTCGTCGCTGGTTTTTTTTTCTTTTTTGCGTTGTCTGAAAAAGATATCGGCTGAGATATGTCGGCGTGATCCATCTTGTCGGCGACGATACTGCGAGTATCGAACACACGTTTGTACTTATATAAAGCGCACGAGAGAGAGAGAGGGAGAAATATATGTATTCTTGGTAAAATAAGAAACAAAAACAGTCGACGACCATTTTCTATAACCATAATAATAATAATTATAATAATAATAAAGATAACTAAAAATGCTTTTTTCTCGATTGTATTATTGCGCCAAACGTAAAGAATATTTAATAAACGTCTATTACCGGTACAGCGAATCTTTTCAGCGGCGAGAGAAGTCATTCACATCCACTTTTGCGAGTTTCCGTCAAAATATGTGAAAGGCAGTTCCGCTGGTGCGCATCATATGCCACCCGTATATAAAAGAAATAAAGAAGAGCGTACGACCGCCCGCGGCAAGTTCGCGCAAAAGCGCAGAGAACCGGGCTATTCGGTCTGAATGCGCTTATTATAAGCGTCATTTGTTCTCTTTAAAAATAGCGACGACGGAGCGCGCGCGGACGGAGAGAGAGAGAGAGAGAGAGAGAGAGACAGGGTCAGTCATCCACATCACGGGGGTTATACTCTCGTGGGTTACGCCGGAGTTGAAATCCCGCAGCCTCATCTGGATACAGAAACCTTTGCGCCATATACGCGATAGACTCTTCCTGCGAGTCACCTGTCTCTCGCTCACGGCTTCGTTCAGATAACAACCCAGATGAAATTTCATTCGCGCTGAAGAGGAATTGCGGGAAAGAGATTACGGGCGAACGAGATTACCTCCGCCTTTGCTGCCGTCGACACACACTTTAAATCACCGAACGGAAAAGGAAAATAAAATTTTGATCTCTGGCACGGGACGATTGAGCAACACCAAAATAACAAATTTACGCGCGCGAAACGTTCAGTTCTTAGTCACACACCGATTAGGACACAATCGAGTGGACACGTCGCAAAGCGAGAGCAATTCAGTGTGAATTGCTCGGATTTTTTTTCTTTTTTACAGATAAATATGTTGATACTGAAAAAGAGAATAAAAGATACGGTTAGTATAAAAACCTTACCTTTTATCGTCAAAAATGTACTGCAAAATTACGTAGCGATCAGTTGTCAAATTGAACGCAGGAAAAAAAGGTTTAATCAGTAATACAAAAGAAGACTGTCCGTGCGTCGCATGAATATTTATTTCCGCGTATAAAAATCCCTCTCTGTGCGGCGTTATTTCGCGACTGAAAAATGTCGATACGCCGACATAATAAATTTCATACTGGCGTATTGCTTTAATGCGAATGTACTTCGAAATGTATATATCATTTCGACTTGTATTTTTTTTACTTTTTTTTTTTTAACGTGCTCAAGTGATCTCGTAAAATCCGACATACGACTATCACACACGCCCGACATTCCTTGAGTTAGTGAATCAAGGCAAAGGATTATATTTATTAATCAAAATTCCGAGGTATGCAGAACTCATGATAGCCAATTAGTCCGATGCCTGGCGTCGAATCAATTTGATTCTCCGTCGCGCGCTTCCGCGGGTAGGTAAAGTACGTCGATAGGTGGATACGGCAAAATTTCAGGGATAGCGAAAACCCATTACCACGGAGAGAGGAGTTGGTGTGGGATAAGGTAAGGAGCATTACGAGATGATATTAGAGCGCCGGTCCATTCCCTACTCTCTCCTTCTCTCTCTCTCACTATTGCCTCCTTCCTTTCCCTACGGCCGATCCTATCCGCTTAATAGATTCAGCGATATTATTGAATTAGCGCGGTTGAACGAAGCCGGGCTACTTAGACGCGTTAACGGGAAGATCGACGAGAAAGATGGTCAAAGAGGGGATGCGGACGATAGAGCGGACGGTCCACGAATCGAAACGGCAGTCCGATATTACCCTTCTAGACCGCACTATCCTCAGGGGCATAACTCCTTGAATTTCCATCGGACCGCGAAACGCAAACGAGAAAGTAGGAGAAAGAAAAAGGTGCACGAGGAGAACAGCCGCGGAACGTAAAAACTTATGTAACTTTGGTTTTCTATATTGTGCGAAGATATTACGCGAGGAATATTCAATTGTGAGAATTAAATTAGTTTTTCAAAAAAAAAAAAATCTTTTTTATCGAAATATATTAAGAGGAATTAACACACTATCGAGAACTTTATTAGAGACGATACAAAAACATAAATATTAGAACAAAATTTTTTGCTTTATTCTTTTTACGCTTTTCTGGGAGTCCCTTTTTTAAAATAAAATCCGCGTGCGCGTGGTGTATATATATATATATATATATATATATATATTTTCCAATTTTTCGAAAATGTTATTCGGTAGAATGAGGACGTATGGGAAATGTCATGAGTGTAAAGTTTGTCTAAAGTGAGAGACGCGCGGCGGTAACCTGAGAAACTATTTTCCGCGCAAGAAGAGAAGCAACTCTTGGGCGAGCAGATGAATCTACCTGTACGCGAGGCGCAGAGTGCCACTTCGTCATTGCCTTACGGTAACGGTTATGCTTTGAGAAAGTTTACCAGTTTGCCACTATCTATCTATCTCGCTCTCGCACCGACGGATCCTTTTACTCGTCTCAGCGTTATCATCCGCCCGCCTTTCTCACTTTTTCCCCTCACGGGCTACTTTCAATCCTCTCTGTGTGGCGCGTCATCTTCCCGCTAAGAGTCAAGTTGTGCTGCAAGAAAGCACTAGCCCGCCGCCACCAGTCTCGCGCATTGCCTCCCCGTCCGACATCAAACGCCGTTTTCCGCAAAAATGTAAAACGTCTAATTTGAATCCATAAAGCTCGTGGAAACGTAAACAGACGCATTGAGATCGTAGAAAATCATTAGATTTTGTGATTGTTCGTTAAAACCAAATATAAAATTATTTCGTCGATTTTGATTTGAAATAATATTTCGTATTAAAGGACGTGCATTTTGTATTTCAATTATATACACGTGCGTGTACTATAAATTTCAGTTCTACACACATACACGTGCGCGCGAAGATATTCCGGTCATCTTTTTCTCGTCATGACGTTTACAAGTCAGTAAGGTCTGAGAGAATCTCGCTCACGTCAACCCGGATTTTCCGGCTGTCCTTTCGTCTTGAAAGACCGCCTCGGCCCGTCACTTAATAATCTTTATTCCCTAATTCCACAGGATACGTAAAGTCAGGCAGTTAAGTCGCCCGGATTAGATCATGATCGGGAAACACGAAGACGAGGGTCTTCGCCCGTTTCCTCGTTCGGCACGAAAAGCAAAAGAAAGGAGCTCCTTGTGTGTGAACAAGAGTTATATAAATTCAAACTCTCTCTCTCTCTTTCTCTCTCCTCTTCTCGCGCGGAGATACTTTTCGAGATTAAAATATATAATCCGTTACGCTCGAACAGTTTTTCTGTTTTATATCTCGCGGACATCTGTGTGTCTACTAATATTATTATTGATTTAGGTATATAAAAACGTTTTGAGATTAAAATGTCGCAGAGAAATTACTTCGCAATATTAAATAATCGATTAGGACTCGTAGAATTTTCTCTCAACGCTTTTTGCAATTCTGCGCACGTCGAGCATTTAAAGAACCAACAATTTGGAAAAACTCTCTCGATATATTTTTTCGTCGTCCCGATATCTTTCTCCTCGAGATTCTTATCGAAAGACTAAAGCGAAGTTTTGGAAAGGTTCCTCGCAATTGCAAGAAGAAGGTTGGATTATCTCCTCGAGCTGAACCGATCTCGTCCGCGCGACCGTTTCACCGTCGGATTGTCAATCTCCTGACACGCACCCTTTCCCTCTCCGCAGTCGCTCTGGCGAAATAGTTAGCTCGATTTTGCTCCGTGGAAAGACCCCTTCGAGAATCCATCCCTTCGGGGCCTCGCGGGCGACATCTGGGCGCGTGAGCTCGCGCCACGACGACGACGGAGAGAGAATCGGCACGGCTAATAATTACCACCCTCGAAATTCTCTTGCTCGAAGACACCCCACGGACCATTTCTCGCGTGGCTAAGCACGCGATTTCGAAAGCCAGGCGCCGTAGGCCGTATCCGCTACGCGCCACGCTGAAATATCTCGCCTCGAGGCAAGAGTGTCGGCGGGAGTGACGTCGAATGAAATCGAGGGGATGAAATCGTTTGTCACGTCATTTCATTTGTTACTCTCGCTCTCGAGTCGTCTTCGTAGATAGCGTTCTTGCGTCGTAATTTATAGCGCGTGGACAAAAAGAAAAAAAATCCCTTCCCATTTGCTTCGCGTCGTCGTCTACGTGATTGCCGTTTTTCTCGTTTGCGAATGTACACGAGTTTTACGCGAATCGAGTTTATTCGTGCGATATATTGTGTTGATTTTTTTCAATCAGAGGTCCTTTGTGATAAGTAATCCAATCCTCTTCTAAAAATATCGCTACAACGTTTTGAACGCTAAAAGCGTTCGAAATTCTCTCTCTAGTAATAAAATATTAAAGATATTAATTTTTTTCTCGATTCAAAGTTTTAATCTATACAATTTTTCTATATTTTCTGGTGTAGAATTGTACGTTTCTGCCACGCACACCACGTAATGCGAGAAATTTTCGCATTACGAGAATGCAGCGAATATACGCGATCGCAATTTGCGGTCATGATTCACTTTAACTTGCAATGTTTTCGTCTCTCTTAATTCCACAAATTTATTCAGTAACAAACTTTCATCTTCGAAGGCATCGAAGCGGAATAACCCGCTTATAGCGGCGCGAAGGAACGCAACTCTCCTTGTATTGTCGAGTTAAAATGTACATATCGTACGTTCTCCCACCCTCGTCGAATGTGTCGTGTTATAAGAGATCGTTTCAGCGTCCCGCAGATTGGCTATTAAAATCTTCCATACGAGGTGCCTCGAGAATACACTTTCGCCTTCGCGAAATCCCCTAACACCACTGCCGACAACGTGAAGGGTTGTTTCCAATTTTCCTAAATTACGCGCGCGCCGCGATATATGTACGTACGTCTACGTGTGTAGTCGCGTATGTGTATGTATAAACGAGAAAATTTATTTTCTCGTTCCTTTCTTTCCGATTAGTTGTATCAAATTTGAAGCCATCGTAGATTGCGAAAGAACCGAGCTAAAAAGCGATCTTTTTCATCTCTCACAACAAAAAGATATTGTGAAAATAAATTGTCACTTCGGATTCGGATGATTCTCTCACGTTAATTGCGACTTAAACTTAACTTTTACTTCTATGTGTCTATGTTTCATCGATTCCGTCTTTCAAAATATATGCACCGTTTGCTCTCGTTTTTTTCTTTACACTTCATTATTTTCCGGCGTGTTGCGTTGAAGATTGTTTCTTCTTGTTCGCTCGAAGCGCCATTCCGAAACAATCGGGTCAATTTTACGCTCAATTAATTAGGAGACCCTTGCATACCTAATCAGTGCTATCTTCATCGACAAACTAATTACATTTTTGTTACGACGAAAGGAACAGGGATTCGATGCTTCGTCGCGTTGGTTATATAGCGCGCGCGTGTGCGCATGACTTGAAGGGGATTCTCATGAATACAATAATAGTACCTAGGCCAATCCCTCGGGCAATGAGCCGCCACGAGACAGCTTTTAATGAGGAGTATTGACTGCAGACGAGAAGATTTCTCTCGCAGAAATTAGGTCGTCGAACGAAATCTTTATTAACTTCGAAAATATTGAACCGATCGATGAAATTCTCGCGTAATGATATCTTTGTTGCAAAAATACATTTTCATCTAGTATAATCTATAAAGCAAATACGCAGCGCAATGAAAATCGCTATTTTGATATCACTAATTTTTGTTTCAATTTGTGTGATTCAAACTGTGATATACGTACGTATCTTTTATTTATTTCGATCTTGCGGATTAGAATATCCTATTATCACATTTTGTTATTTCCAAGCTAATTGAATAAAATTGACAAAATGGAATAATATTGATATTATATTAATAGAATATGCAATAACTCGCGTTAATAGAAATATTATGTCATCCGACACATACATAAATATTGTAACTAACAATGACATTTTATTTGTTAATCAAATAGAATTTTACATAGAGTAATTGTCGCACGTTTATATCTTCTGATAGCTTTTAAAAATAGGATTGTCAAAATTCTATTTGCAATTCTATTTTCCAAGTCGCAGAATTTCATTATGTACATTTATTACGTCGAGCTAAATTAATAATTTAACGCAAATGTATATTTTATTGGAAAATAAGAAAACCGGGAAGAAATATATATATATAATAAGGTGTATCGTATATATATGCGATATACCTTATTACGGGAACAATTTGAGGATAACTCGATTTTGACAATGACGGGATATTGACGCTGACGAACTGGGAACTCTTTTCAGCTGAAAAGAAAAGAAGTTGACTGAAAAATCCAATTAGTCTCGCTCATCCTATCCCTCGATGCCGACTCGCACATCTCTCCCCTCTCTCTCTCTCTCTCTTTCTCTCTTTTTCTATAAGAGCAGTATAATTACATTTATTGCACCCAAGAAAGTTGTACCTGACTTTGCCAGTGTCTTACTTTCATTGGCCTCGAAACGAACTTTTGCGAATTTATTGAGAGTAAATCGTATTTAGCTTACAAAAAAAAATAACAGCAATGCAGCTTTAACTTTTTCACGAACTGTAACACAAAGTCGACAACTGTCGTTGCAATTTCCGAAATTTCAAACCTACAGATTCTGTTCACGCATTTCTCGAACGTTGTATCGAAATAGGAGCTTGTTATTTATATTTTTTGAAGATTTTGCACAATGTTTGAAAAATTTCCCCGTAGATTGCGATAACACGTTACAAAGCGACGAAACGAAAATCAAAATACAAGGAAGGAGGGGAGAGACGAGATCGTAAAACCGATGAATCTTGGGGAATAGCCTATCAGAATATCTGCCGTGCAACTTAGCATTTAAGTATTCGCTGTTTGCATATTAATTGTTCATTATGTCAGCCGGAGCCCCTGACATCGTTACACGTAAGCGAAAGGAGCTTATTTGGTCGGGACGCGAGCACGACCGTGTAACGATCGAGCCCGCGATCGAGCGGTTCATGATTGTTCATTTCTTGTTCCCCCTTTCCGCTATATACGCGCGCGCACAGCTATCCCGGGAGCGATGTATGCAGATTTTTTTAATCGTCTCTATTACACGGAGAGAGGGGGAGAGGGAGAGAAAGAAACAGAGAGAGCTGCCTAGAGTCGGGGATTGACACTGTTGGAATTCGGATAAAAATCAGTAAGGCTTGATTATATGCGAGAGGATTCGTCGCGCCCTTTTTTCTTTTTTTTCTTCGTTGCGGCAGGGAGCAACAATATGGTGACGGGGAAAAGGAGAATGAGGAGCTGCGAGAAAGAGCAGGGGAAGCTCGTCTCGTGCCCATATAACATTCATTCGCGATCCGTTGGGAGCGCTTGAGAACAGCGTCATACTTTCTCTCCCGCTCTGTAATTCGTCGGGGGAGAATTTTCCATCGTTCTGACTTCAGCGTACCGCTGTAATACCAATTTTGAAATTCCTATCTGCGGGCGCGCGACGTGCGGTAAACGCCGAACGAAAAGTTCACGGTCGCGTAACGCGCGAAAAGTCCGTTTTGTTTTAACGCGCGGCGTACGTTTTTGTGTACGGCATATAATGTATTTTCATAAATATATACATATACGGCATTGTCAGTTTCCGGTATCGCGCACTAATAATAACGTCGAATAAAAGTAACAAATAAAAAAAATTTTTTTAATAAAAAAAATAAAAAAAAACGAGTGAAAGTATCGATATCGGAAAAATGTATTGAAAACTAACACTCGTAAAAAAAAACTCGCGCACACACGCGGCCGCGGTTAATAACATAAAAAAATTTTTTTCAATGATATTTGCTTCAATAACAACCACTTTCATTTCCGTTCTCAATTGATGTCGTAAAATGGGAACGTACCAAGGCGAAGAGTAGCTTGGGTTTGCAACAGTTTATGGTTTTCCTCTCGAATTTTGAAATTTCATACACGGAAAAAAAAATTCGCTAAAATAGCAAAAAATTAGTTACTATATGGCCAGCAAAAAGACATTTGTTGAGATTATTGAGATTTTTGTTTCGCC
>QVOB01014851.1:0-30142 GCA_014839585.1 Pseudomyrmex concolor
AGAAAGTGGTGCGGCGCGATCGGTTTTGTAATCGGGAATTGTGTTTCGCTCGTTTCCCGATATCTTCCGCGATCGGGCCGCGAAATCGCGCGTCGTCTTTTCGATAATTTTCGATAGTAGATTCAAGAGTGGCGTAAGTTTGAGAGTATTTTCTACTCGCATAAACATTTTCCGCCGAATTCTTTTCAACATTATTGAGTCTTCGTCAAACTTAGTGAAAGCGATATAAGAAGAGACGTTCAGGAGAACTGCTGGCGGCTTCGCCGTCTCGCGCCTGGCATGCGGAACATTCGCGCCGGATCGGATAGTCTATACCGCGGCGGAATTCTTCAGTAAACCGCAAATTAAGTTAGACGCGTTTAAGATGCGACGCGGGGAACGACGTGGAGATCGGCGGTCGCATCATCATCCGCCGTCGGTTGCTTTAAGAAAATCGTAAAACTGTATCGCCATTAAACGCGCGGCGCCGAAACGATCGATGCCCGATTTTCCTTCCGCGAAAATGTCTTATCACATGCCGGAGGCGTTGGCTCCTCGTTTTATTAAGTCGCGTAGATCACGACTATACGCGCGGCGCTACGCTAAATCCGATTAACTTCTGAGACACGGCGAAGATCGATATTTCTACATAGAACGTCGAGAGCGGTGAATAGGCAAGCGGCGTTGCGAGCGATCGGCTGTCACTTCTGTCGATCGATTTATCGAGACGAGCAATATTTGTATTGAATCACGCGACGAGAAAATCATCGCAAGCGCGATTTTCCTGGACCGTTTCGCTCGATTATTGATCACGTTCGGTGCATTAGCGATTGTAGAAAAAACCACCAGTCGCTTGACTATGAAAGAAACGAACGAGAGATCGATCGAACGGCCGCTTATCGATTAAAGATTAATCGATTCTATAGTCTTCTTCTGTTTAACGGAAATAGGAGGCTCGAAATTATTGATGAGAAATTCGCCTTGGATTGCGCCTTGGATTGCTCGGGGGATTCGCGCACCGTCGCTTCCTCCTCCTCTCCCTTCCAAGTTAAACGTGAGAGAGAGAGAGAGAGAGAGAGAGAGAGAAAGAGAGAGAAAGAGAGAGCTGAACACTCTCCCCGCAGTGACAAACACGAGGATATTTATTAACCCCGGAAAAAAAACGGTAAAAAAAGTACATGACAATTTCGGTTGTATTGGCTCCGCGATCTTAATTTCCGGAGTTCTCACTTTCACCGTCGACGTAACTAAATCCTCTTTCTCTTTCCTCTCTCTTTTTCCCGTCCCCGCCTTCCTCCCTCGCCGCTGCTTTCTCGTCTTTCTGTTTCCTTCTAAGCGGAGAAAAGAGACTTTGTCGGAGGCGGAGGCGGAGGCGAGAGAACGCCGTTTTCCGGGGATATTTTATTACCTCCACCGAGAGAAGAGCGGCTACATCCCGGGCGTCGGGGGGTCTAAAGAGAATAGGAAAGGATGGTTGGCGCGGCGTACTATAATTCTTAATTTGAACGATTAGAGAAGCGCGCGCCGTCTTTCCGAATACACACACACACACACATCGTCCTCCGTCGCCGTTTTGCGTTTATTTTAAAAGGAAAGTTTGCGAGCGGCCGTGACAATTTTCGCGCCCGTAAATACACTCCACGGGGGACGATCTCGTCGCGAGACCGCTTCCTCCCTCGCGTTCCACGCTCGTGCATTATTCCGCTCGTCGTCGTAAATGTCGACGCGGACGACGCATAAACTCGTAATTTTTCGGCTCGGTAGTTCCTCCCCGAGATCTTCCTCCATCTCGAGAGAGAGAGAGAGAGAGAAAGAAAAAGAGAAGAGTCCCTCTTTTTCGCTCTCGACTAGAATGCAGGAAGTATGAATGACCGATGAGGGCGGATAAATTTCCGATGGAAACTCGAAACTCTCTCTCTATCTCTCCGCTCTCGCGCCGCGCTTCTTACCGACGAGAACAGAGAGAAAGAGAGAGAGGCGAAATCCTTTTTCGATAATAGCGCTTCCTCGTGATCCTGAAATACTTAAATGTCTCCGTCTCTCACTGTCCGTCTCTCTTCTCTCCTTCTGGGCCGTTTTTCTCTTTTTTCTTCTTTTTTTTTTTTAATGTGCTTTCCCTAGAGGAATCGGACTGCAAGCGCACGATACGACGATCCGATATTGCCGGAGTATCTTTGCGCGACCCGGACGATCCGGAGATCCTTTGAATTTCGTCTCCGTTATCGGGCGCGATGGTCAAAGCCGTGTCTATACTGCGGAATAGTACGGTCTGTTTCATGGAAAACCTTTATCTCTCGATGCGGAGCATCTACTCTCAGACATTTCAATACTGGCGCGCCTCTTATACATGGAAAGGGAACATTTTACGGAAAAAAAAAATATATATATATATATTTATTCTCGTCCGTGCAAACGCACGCGCCCGGAAAAAAAAATAGATGCAGACAATATCGTCGTTTCTTATACTCTCTGCCGAGTCTTCGATATTAAAGTTATCAAGTTAATTGTCACGTCTCTTCGTTGATCGAAAGTTTTTTGACAGAATTATTTCTTCAATTAGCGCGCGACAATTATTAAATTCTTGATTTTTTATATCACAGAAGTGTGCAAATAAACAAATTAGACTCATCGGCACTTCAATTCTGTATTAATTTGAGACCAAATTCCTCGGAGCTGTCACAATATTTCTATGATAATTTTAAATTCTGATAACTCGAAAAAAAAAAATTGTCAAATGCGCGGTCTATGGAAATTTTTATTTAAATACCGCGAACGTATGAATACATACAGTTCCATTTGGCTAAAGTATATACACTGTTCGAGGAAGAGAAGGAGAAGGAGGGAGATCTCGAGGGGTGTGTGTTTCGCGCTGTTTAAAAATTGAACTCCGCAGAGAAAAAGAGTCGAGTCCGGAGGAAGAGTTAAAGTTTGATCCCCGAAGTTCGCGTGAAGACACTCAATTTGGGTTTTACACGCGAAACGATGCCGATGCTTTAATGCTAAAACATCGGGACGGAGAAAGTTTTCGGTCGGTGTTTCCCGGGGTTCTCTGCGGACTTAATTAAAAATTAAACGAGCCCTCCGGGACTGTCGAGACTGCCGAATTTTGTTCCCTTCGTAAAGCCAGGGGAACTCTCCTCACAATGGCGCCTCTCTCTCTCTTTCTCTCTCTCTCTTCCTCTGCAAACGAATGGCCTATCTATGCAAGAGAGTCCCGTCTATTTGGAGTGCGCGTGTACGTACGTGTATAGGTATGAATTGTCCGCGCTTACTGCGAATTGTGTCACGTCGAATGGGATCAATTCCGAGGTATATGTCCTCGAATTGTCGTCCTCGATAGAAAAAAAAAACCAAAAAAAAAAAAAAAACGCGATGGTTTCCGATCACATCCTCGGTGTTCTGCACGGTTTGAGGATTCAAACGTTATGCTTTTCCAACTCGTTTTAGTTCGGATATAATATTTTTATCTCTCTCTCTCTCTCTCTCTCTCTCTCTCTCTCTTTTAATCTCAAAATTATTGATAATAATAAGCGTGTCTCTTGTATTGCCGATAGAATCGAGTTATTCATTGGGGGAATTAGTAGCTTTGTAACGTTATACATTTGCAGATGTAAATCGACGCGCGTTATCGGTTTACCGGTGTACGGTCTGCTTCCAGCTGATTATTCCGTTTTTATCACATCCCATTTATTTGATACAAGCTGTTTCGCGTCGCGTTATCACAACATATCGGATGGCATCTCATTCGCGTGAAACAAAAAAAAAAAAAACTTCGTATTATCATCACTTCTATCAAATTCGCGTTAAGTTCTTTTTCCAACTTATCCACTTGTGTAAGGCTCGATTGTCCCGAATGAACGGACAAGTGCCACTGGACATTTATTTAAAAAATAATTACTACAAAGTATTTACGTATAAAATTAGAAACTATTTAAAAACATGTCTTAGAAAATACTTGAAGCGTTTAATATTCGGATATTTAATAATGATTTTTTCACATAAATGTCATTTTCCTTATCACCATCATGCGACTTAAAACGGCTTTTTTTGCTTCTCTCTATCTCTCTCTCTCTTCGCATTAACTTAATCCGTTTGTCATCGGACGAACAATACGGGTAGTCGAAAGCATAACACTCCTGTATAGTAGTTCGCGGAATGCAAAATCGGACCCACTGTGTATTCCGCGCGTAATGGCATCTCTCTCTCGGTATCGGGCAGACGTATGACCCATTTATACGATCGCTATCTATTCGAATCTGGTTGAAGCAGCAGCGGCGGCGAGAGCCAGCGGGGGCGGTAGATTACCCCACGGAAATCCGTCCTGAGCGAATGTCCCGGCCTTCCGGACTACACGACTACAAAGCAAACGTTAAACAGAGAGAGAGAGAGAGAGAGAGAGAGAGAGATTCGCAGTTTGTGAGGTTATCGCAAGATTCTTTTTTTATTTTATTTTATTTTATTTTACCGTTTTTGTCGATCACGCAGAGCGCACAGGACGAAAGTCCTGTCCCCTGCTTTTCTTTTTCGCGTGACATTTACCCCGTGTGTGTTGCAGGTTTTTTGCGTTTTTTTTCTCTCTCTCTCTATTTTTTTTTATCGACCGTACGCGCGGATACGCTGCCAGATCGCTTTGTTTCAAAGGGCGGAAATATCTTGACGGATTTTTACCGATACAAGAGGATGTTTGCGGCAAATATACATGTTTTCTTCTTCTCTGTTTTCTATGTGTTAGAAAGAACGGAGAAATTCCTTGCATATCGCGCGCGATGAAGAAAACGGTAGGATGTCTCTTTCGACTCGCTGAAACGCGCGAAATTGCGGCATCACGCGCTAGAAAACAAAAGGTGAAAGCGCGGCTCCCTCCCGGTCTTTGCGGGATTTCGCGAACACAGCGGCAATGATGTCGGACACACAGCGGTGTAAAACCGATAATTAAGTAATACGCGAGCGCAAGTAAAGCGAATCTAGAATATGTAAAGTTTGCTCTCGAGATTGAATTAGCGGAGTTTATTAATTACGAATTCAATACACAATTCGCGCTTGTGTTCTCGCGAGAACGTAATATTCGCAAATTTTCACGGAATTCGCGCGTTTGTTGCGTGTTCATCAATCAATTAAATCGATCGAAATGTTTCAGTCGTTAGTTTGTTCAAAACATTTGCACGTCTGATAAGCGAACGAATCAGCCTCGCTTGTGTTCGGTTTGGGTATCGCGTCGAGATATCGCGCCGATTTTCCGTTCGACTATGAGCCTCCTCATTTTAATCATATCGAGAGTGCACGAATGATTTAATATTCGATCGAATATTGTCGCGATCTATCGTTCGCTTGCTTGAGACGAACTTGCCGGTTAACGTGACGTATAATCTCGCGTTCGTATTAGCGCCGGGATGTCGATTGGTTTCGCGGTGAAAGGCTCTCTCGGGTGCCAGTCCGCTTGAGATAATGTCGGATATCCAAAAGTTTGTTGCGCGCGACAGCCGACCGACTGTCTCTCTCTCTCTCTCTCTCTCTCTCTCTCTCTCGTCTCGGCACCGGGAGGAGACCGCGCACAGACCTGTCTCTTCTTGTCCTGTCTCTTCTTGTCTCTCGCGCGCAATTCCGCCGCGTAAACTGCACGTAAGTTTCGTCGATATTGTCTCGAGTCAGTAAGTGACAGGAAATTATTAGGCCAGATAAGCGTGTAAATATAGACGACGCTTAAAGGAGGATAAAACATGTGCTTCCCAAAGGCTCCGCACGAAGAGAGTTGCCGAACGGAGAAGCGAGATAACTCTCGGCTATCCGCCGGATCGGTGATAAATTTGGTCATCGACGGTCTTGTCTAATGAATATTGATGTCTGAATATCGGCGATATGACCGCAAGACTGCGCTTCGATGCGACGTTCGATTTGCAAATGAAAAACAAATATCGCGCGCGCGTTTCTCTTCGCAACTATCGTTAATTTTGTTTCGATATCGCGCGCTTTCGCACATCGATTCGCCGAGTACGTAATGCATAATGCCCGTAACATTGCTTATTTACAGAATGTTACCGTTTTTCTTTCTCTCTCTCTCTCTCTCTCTCTCTCTCTCTCTCCGTCAGAAGTCGATCTGCGCGTTTCGCCGACAAAGCATTATTTGAGAGCCGCGTATTTTTCGATGTTTCTCGGAGAGTCAGTTGGAACTTCCCGCGTAAAACATCTGTAAAGATTAATTACTTAAAATTAACCGCCGGGGGGGCTCTCATTATTTACACGCAGCTCGTCGAGACTCGCGAATAAATACATGAGGACTCTCCGGTGGTTTGCTTCCCAGTGTAAATTGTTCGGCGAATTTTCTCTGAGAAAAAAAATCTCACAACCGCCGCTGACTTGCGCCCCGCAAGAAATCTTGAGTTCGATACAGTTGTGTCGAGACAGAGCACGCGTAGAGATCGATGAGCCCAGTGTTGCGCGGAAAGCGGGAGAGAAAAAAAAATATGTGCGTAAAAACGATTGTCCAGGACCGCACAAATGGTGCCGTCTTTTGTCTGGCACCGCCACTCTCTCTCTCTCTCTCCACACTCTGATGTACGCGCGCGCGTACATTCTTTCATTCCCCCTTGCGCTTTTTGTAGCACTCGTATTATTCTTCGCTCCTCGCGTCGCGGTCGAGAAGAATATGTAGAGAAGAAGCTCTCGGCGGAATCAAATTTCCGTGAGATGTAACCGAACGGGGAGATGGGGAAAAGTTCCGGAAGGTTTGTCTTAGGACGGAATCCTTTTGCGCCGAGGCGCTGCGACGTATTTACCTACGCGGAGGAGTTACTTTTCCGAGCGCAACGGGGTAGGAGGGAAACGAATTCGAGTATTTATTTTATGCGCCGAGTGAGAAGAGTCACGCGGGGCGCAATGAATGCAAATACAATCGGGATTTTTCGAAACTCGAGAGTTGTTATCCCGGGACTTCATGAGTTTAATAGCGCGCGAGATCCCAACTTCGATCGTCGTTCCCGAATTTCCGCCGAAACGAAGCTCCGCTGCAGTGAATCAGCGAAGGGCATCGTTCGTTATTCCGGTTGTTGCTCGCTCACACCCGGAGCGACAAATACGAATTCCCGGATAGTATTTGCGTCGCTTCCGAATGCGAGTTATTCGAATATTTCATGAGGCGCCTTTTTCTCTCCTTCTCTTTCTTTCTTTGTGTAACCTCACGTAGCCGCGAAATTATTTCCCGACTGTCGATCGCGCGAAAGTTAGTGACTCCGCTCACCCGGGAGACGTTTTTCCACGTCGATGAAAATTTCAAAACGCAAGTCGCAGTTACAGGACAACTGTGTCTGGTCGAGCGACTCTGTGTCGTCGAGCTGCAGTTGCCGCAGCTGCACACGACGTGTGAATATTACATCACCCTTGGCGTAGTAAACTCAACTCGCCTATGGTGTTCTGTGATCGCGATCGCGTGTACATATGTACATGTGTACATGTGTAAAGGGGGAGAAATGGAGATCTGAAGGAATTCGTAATGAACTGAATTATCAACGCGAAAAGCTGCGGTAAAAAGAAATTTAATTCGCTAAACCGTGTTGCACGCAAGTGTTTTAAATTGAAATCTAGGAAAAAAGCAAGATGATGAGAAAAATCTGTTAACGCAAAAAAATCGTTTAATTTTTGATTGCGACTTGTACGACTCGCGGCGATTTAATTCCGTTTCGGATTCCACGGCGGCCGTGAATTCTTCATTATTTCAACCCTGACATAAGAGTCTTGTTCGCGCGCAGCAAACTTGATCCATTCAGAGCGCGCGAGTACAGCGCGTCTACGCTGCTCTTCAGACTGTAATCGTGCGAAAGAGACGGCAACAAAAGATCGTGGAAGGCGCGTGAAAAAGAAGGAAGGTGCGGCGTGAGGGTGGAAAAACACGAGTGCAAGGATCGAGCAAGAGGACGGACGAGGGGGCGTTTCGTCCGGAGGATTTTAGAAGTCGTGGGAGAGATGAAGATCACGAAACTTCCGTATTCTGGAAGCCTGTCTCACGAGTTAAAGACAGAAAGAGAGGGAGAGTAACTCTCTCGGAGAACCTGCCGAGCCATTTTTAACCCTTAACTGCTCGCGCGCGCCGCTTGACGGAAACTTTGCTTTCGTGTGCGTGTGTTTCGTGTATGTTTTATACTGTTTTTGTCTTCGCTTGTGTTCTTCGTGTAGCACGCGCGTTCTTTGCTCGCTTCTCCATTTTTACTCACAATATTTTAGTTGCGCTTTTACTATACCGACGTTACATCATTCAGTCGCTTCGATGAGAAAATTGTGTATTTAGCTATTTTCTTTACTCGCGCGTCAGCGAGAGATACTATCGATTGCGAGATTTTTGCGCGCAATCAAGCTGTTCTTCGCATTCTGCTTGCTTTGGATTTTACTTAAGGAGTTTAAAGCTTCTCTTTTGCTTTCTTTCTTGATCTTCGCTAGATCGGACTTCCGGGTTACGCGCGGTTATTTACGACGCGATAAATCAAGCGATAGAAAACATTCGTAATCCGGGTCTCCGGAGGGAAACCTCCGTCTCTTGAGTGCGGCGCAAGAATTGCGCTGTCCTTTGCGCAGAAAGACTCGTCGCGCACAGTCGTCTCTTCAATACATTCTCGCAAATCGGGTTTGGTACATGTAAGAGACGGGTCGCCGTCGTAGCGACGTTCGCGGAAAATTCGTTGAAAATTTCATCGGCGTCGCTACGGCGCCATTCGTTGCAACGGGCGCCACCAACGCGCCGCCGTTACGCTGCTGCAGTGGAGTCCGGGGGTGAGTCACAGCTGCAGTCCCCGAGACTGTAGCGCGCTACTCTTGGGGGGGCGAATCGTCGGTTGTAGCGCGCACGAACGAACGGCAACATTTCGTCCGTGGGGGATTTAGGAGGTTTATGTCGCCGGGAGAAGATCGCGCGCGGAACACTCCCGTATTCTGCCTTCCAGAATCTCCCTCGCATTTATCCCGGGTCTGCCTGGGAAGAGAAGAGAAAAAGAGAGAGAGATAGAGAGCTCGCGGTTATCTATTTTTAATGGCGCGTAATAACATCGAGAGAAAACGTTAGCTGCATTAACTGTAAATTGTGGCGAACTTTTGTTTCTGCCAATAATTTCCTTCTCGGTCCCTTAGCTCCTGTATAACCGGCGCTCCGTCTCTCCCTTGATCCTGAGTGTACATTTATGCGCGAGCTAACTTGGAATTTCGAAACGGTCGTTTTGTAGTGCGCTGCCGTAATAAATTTATGCAAATGTGTTAGCTCCTTTCACGTGTGTGACGTGTAACGAACGTATATAACGATCTGTGTTTTTACATATTTATTTATGTTACACATTGCTATATTATTTTGAAAACAAACTTTAAAGATTCCTCGCGCTTCAATAAAAAAAAATATTTTGTCATTCCGGACGCGTACTTGCAACTTTAAAATTTATACTCTGCTCTTTCGATTCTTCTTAGCGGAATAAACGGACTTCGCGCGATCGTAAAGGTCTTGAGATGGCGACGCGGCGAGACGATGTTTCCTCTCTTGTTCTTTTCGCGGCGCCTCTGAACCGTCAGTAATTCTCCGTGCGCGCGCGAGAAAAAAATAATTTATGTTTCCCCGCTTCGCTCTTATGTATACCGGGTGTTCGCCTTTGTAAAAATCCTTTCAACGCAATTGCGTAGCGAGTTTCAAACCGGCGCGGTCTCCTCCGTGTATACCCCTCTCGATGATATAACGTGCAAACGAAGCGCTTCGTTCGCGGGGGATTTAGAAGGTTTATGTCGGTCGGAGAAAGATCTATTGGAAGGTTATGTCGCCCAGAGAAGATCTATTAGAGGGTTACGTCGCCTAGAGAGGATTCTCCGCGTTCTTTCTTCCGGAAACTCGCTCTTATCTGCCGTCGTCGAGGAGGTGGGAGAAGCGCGACGAGGTGAACATAGCGACGTTTTTTGGCGTAATGATGTCGGCACAAAAGTGTATGTACCTCTACTATAGATATTTAATACATACGAAGAAGCTGAAAACCGCGCGACAGCAAGAAACTAAAAAGTTTAACGTGTCTGAAGTAAAAATTTTTAAGAAAATTAAATAAACTAAATTATATAATAGACTATAATGAACTATTAAATATACTAAATAATTTATTAAATTGAATGTAGTTTCTCATGTTTTTAGAAAAAACATGAAATACATTAAATATTATATCAAACTTAAGAACTTGTGAGTGAGACGAAAAGATCGATTGTAAGTTTTCGCGCGCTGCTTTCGCTAATTAATTTCGTAATCAGTTTTGAATTCTTTTCACGTAACGATATCGACTACAATGTTGCATTGTTCGCGGTAAAAGTTGTGGAAAGTTTTTCGAGCAACAAACATCGCGAAAGCGTTTTGCGCGCCGAAGAAACACGGCAAAGCCGAGTTATTTAATCGTAATTACGTTAATACGTATCTCTTTGGTCTCTCTCGACCATTCTTTCCGCCGTGGTTAAAAGTACCACTCGCTTTGCGCCGCGATTTCGAGGCAAGAGTTGCGCGTCGATGTACCGGGTGTGCTGCTGTTTCGGCGACGAATCGAAGTGAAGTGGCGCGCGTTGGTTCGGACACTCGTCGGCTCGGCGAAAGGCGAGATCGAGAGGCGTTTGTGTACATTAATCAATTGGTTTGCACGGCGATAATTACAGTAATTGGAGCGGCAATTACCGGTGAACGGGCGATAACGCAATCCGTCTGACAATAATGCAACCGTCGGCCGGTCACCAACTATTTCAGTCAGAGAGCTCCCTTTGGCCTTTCCCTCTCGCCCATTGTCCGTCTGTAGTCACAGAGAGACAGCTGAAGTTTCCAATTATTATCTCTCCTTCCTCTCACCGCGGTGCGTAATCCGTTAAATTGCGGCCGGGCATTCGCGCGCGCGCCAGCGCAACGGCGCAAATTGTTCGCGTATTTGTTCGTCTAGCCAACTGAGAACGGGAACGGTTGCGCGTTTGAAGGACGCGGCGCGCAAAAACAGATCGGGAAGTTTAGAACTCCCGGAGTTTAACACTCGGTTACTGAATAACAGCCGCATATTAAAACCGAAGTGGTCGTAAAAGGCGATTCTTATATTACTTTACGATTTACGTATTGGAAAAAAAATTGGGCAAAAAACGGTACAAAAATATTCCATCAATATATCTGTTTCAAATTGTTTCATATGCGTAAAACACACACACATTTATATATTTAAAATACGTTCACACAGAAATGTATTATGTAACTTCGTGGCATGAAGGATTTTATAGACGTAATGACGAAATCTTTTATTTGTAAAAAAAACCTTATTACAATAATTCTTTTGGTAAGCCTCCGATGAGTCGTTTCGAGTGTCTCTTGCGCGATCGAGAATTCAGTTGCCACAGCGGCTCTCGCATTGTGTCGAACGTTAGTGAAAGTTTCCGCACACCGGAGCGACGGTGTGTACGGTCGCTAGTGCGCGACCGTGTCCTTCGACTAGATAATGGATTATGCAAGCGCGTCGATAAATTTTTATTTCCTACGAATATACGGGGGAACAAGAGCGGGAGATGAGAGAGATCGTTCATGCTCGAGGGCATGATTCGTGTAACTCGTCGTCGGAGCGATACACGTGCAAATCGAGCGAGTGCAAAATACACGGTAACGACCCCGCGAGAGAGCCACCATCACCGCATTTTCCGGAAAACTTTTAATCACAACGGCGTTGTAACGGAAAACTTCGCAGACTGTTTATGAAACCGTTGAATTGAGGCACTTCCAGGCGTCGAATGTAAAATGGACCCGCGGCTTTTGCGGCGAGAGCTCGAGATTATAGAATCTCCAATCTTCGCCGCGCTCAACAATTATTACACACGTAACTACAAAATCTAATTTTCTCGCAAACAAAGAGAGAAGCAAGAGAGAACAAAGAGAGCAATGGTTTTTAACGTTTTGAGAAGTGCTACGCGAAAGTGTGTGGAACGGAATATGTACTCGGAGAGAGAGAAAGAAAAGGTAATTAAAAGTAATTAAATTTTCTGATCAACTCGGATCTTTTGTTCGACGCGCCGATCGAAATTGCGGCCCGGTCTTTTTTCGAGGGCGAGCGCCGAAAGCGCGGAGCGCTTCCACGAACACCCTGTATTACCGCGGACGTCGTGGGCCTGCTGCGATGGTGGAAACCGGTCCCGGGTTCTCTCTCTTTCTTCATCTCTCTCGAAGTCGTCGACTCGTGACCTTCGAGCACTAAGCAGCAAGCTGGACCGTGCAGTTACCATGCAATATCGTGCTGCCCCCTCGTATCGTTGCCCACGAATCCGTCGCCTGTTGGCCGGTCTATTTCCAACATCGGGGATCGATTTTCCTGCCGTCGATGCCGTCGTGCAGAAGCGCGTGGTTGTCGTAGGGAACAGCGCGAACTTTTAAGGATGATAGGTGATATAAATTTCGCGATAAGAAGAAACTTACGTATAGACGAACGCCTTTCGTTCTGTCAAAAAGATTTCCCGTGGAAATTGGAGCGCGTGATAAGGAATGCAATAAATGTATACGCGTCGACTGAAACGTTTATCGATATATTTCCGACGCGTGAGATACGACGAGAGATCGTGAAAGAGGATACGTTTGCTCGAAAGCGAAGCGTCGAAAATAGCGCGCGCGATCGCTTCAATTACGAAATTATTTATACGGACTCTGCCGTGACACTTTAACGGCGTTATTCGAGTTCTATCCTGTATAATTGGATGATGTCACGCTCGAATCGTAACGATAACATTGTGCTAAGTGCGGACCCGTGATTAACGTTGACTCACCGTCGAAAGAAGAAGCGAGGTCGCTCTCTCTCTCTCTCTCTCTTTCTTCTTCCGCTGTGGGCGGATTAATGAGACAAACAGACTTATTAACACATTGAGTGCGGGCGTGGCAAATTGCTACGTGCATTTTGTACGAGCACATGGAAGAAGGCCTGGCAGTTGGAGACGTCTAATAAATTCATCGAGACAATTTAAGTGCGCCATCAGATCGGACGGAACAAAAAAAAAAAAAAGAGATTTCCTTATTTATTACGTTTCTTTATCAACACATTATCGCTTTAATTGCCAAACTATATGGAGGGAAGAGTAACAAAATCGCACGCGGAAAAAAAAGTATATCTCATTTGAGAAAAACATTTCGAGAACTCTTATTCTCTCGAAATTTCTGCGTTTAAAAATGTATTTAAGTGCATCGCGCGTATCGGAAGAAGCTCGCGCTCTTTACAAGAGCGGAACAAGAAAAATATCGACGGGAAGAACGATTAACGAGCAATCGTTTCGTCATGATAGCTGTTTGATCGTTTCGGAATCAGACGATTCCTCTGCGTGTTAAACGTCGAAGCGAAGAAGCCTTGGCGAAACTTCCGCAGGTCGATCGTTCGCGATTAATGGGAAGAGCGAACCGAACCGATTCTCCGCGAGATAGAAAAATATACGCTCTTTGGTTCGGAACTTCTTGGTCGCGGCGAAACTTCGGAATATAAGGCTCGGGGCCCCCATCATCGGGAACGAGACGGATATTTTTCGCGATGGCCATCTCTCGCGGCCTCGGTGGGAGGACCGGTTTCGCAGTGGCTTAAAATCCTGTTATACCCGTCGTCTCTCGCAAGCCGCGCGCGCGCTCGCTTTCACAAGCGACTATATACGAACGGCATGGCCGTGCCGTTGTTTTCTCCTCCCCGCTGTGTTCCTTTCACGATTTTTATTTCCTTGCGCGCTCTGTTCTCTTTCTCTATCTTTTTTTTTGTTTGTTTCCTCCTCAATCTTTTTCGAGGTTTCGACAGAGAGAGTGCGCGCGGCGAAAAAGTTTATCCTGAAAATAAGACATCGTTATCGCCGCTGATATATATATATATATATATATGTATCGTCCGTGTGCTGCTTGTATCGGCGCGTCGTAAAGATGGCGAGAGAGAGAGAGAGAGAGAGAGGAGAGAGAGAGAGAGAGAAGAGCGAGATCGAGAGCCGGACGAGAGAGCGTGGAAAATTTTTCCCGTCGCCGATAACGACCCATTGTCCACCTGGACCGAAGTCTTGGAGCAGGAGCGAGAGCGGTTTTACGAGCCGCACGCATAGCCCGCGACTGAAACTCTCAGTTGGGATATTTTTTTCCTCCCGATGAAACACACGTGCGGGACCGTTGCGTTGTTGCAAAAAGAGAGTTAGCGAAATTTTTATCAAACTGCGCATTTTGTCGCGGACTTCTTTGTGACGTTTTATACTCGACGAGCGTTTTTATTTTTCATATACGTATAAATTTTAATCACCAGAATATAAAAACCGTTAAAAGTTACCGATTAGCGGATAAAAAATTACAGACGGAACTGAATCTCTCCCGAGCCCCGTTACTTATTTACATTGGCGCGAGTGTGTGCGTGCGTGCATGAGCATTATAACGTAACGCTATTATCCCGAAAATATCTCTCGACGATACCAACATATTCGTGCCGGGATAGCTCGAAAATTTTGCCGTTGTGCTCCCTTAAATACTCCCCGGACGACGTTGCAGCAAGGTCTAACTACGATCGTTTGCTTCCTAAAATATCTCGTTTACGGCGGGCAAAACGACGATTGTAAATCTCACCGGCGTTGTCTGGAAAACTCGACGACGAATGTAAAATATGGCAAATTGCATCAAACCAACTCGGAACCCCTCGCTTTAGTCGTCCTCGCTTTGTCCGACCTCGAGATATTTGTTTTTTCAATGCAATTAAAATTCTTATAATTCAAAAAATGAAGTTAAACCTTCAAAAGTAATTGCAAATGTTAAAATTATAAGAGCTTAAAAGAAACGACATCAAACCTATTATTAATTCATAGTTTTTAATAATCGTAACAGTCGAAACGTTCTGCTAGAATTGCGAATTAATCTTGCGAATTAATAAAATTATATAATAACAAGCTGTTGCTCCTTTTGGCCTGTCACATTTTTAATATTTGTAACATTTTTGATCCAACGCAACAAATAAAACAAATTAGAAAATCGCGTAAAACGACGACTGCAATCGCGAATTTGCGAAATATACTTTGATCCTCGTCCGGCTTTCCGACTTCTTGTACCGATAATCCACCGACGCGTTCTAATCTGACGCGTCGGAGCATTATGCAAGTCGCACGTGATATTTTCTCGCGCATATATTCGACGACAGAGAAGTTGCTTCTCTCAAGCGATGGGAGAGAAACGGGCTCGGAAAGAGCGGAGGATTAAGAGCCACGCGAGAAAGACAGAAAGAGAGAGAGAGAGAACCGCCGACGTAGAGGCCGAGGTCGTCTCCGGTGTAGGCGGAGGTTAATAGGTTTCGAGGACAGTGGCGTGTTACACCGTGAGATCTCGCGCACCGTCCGTTAAGAATGACTGTGGCTTTTGTCGAGCTCGGGAGAGAGAGCTCGCGCGGGATTTCCTTTTTTTCACGGCCGAGATGTCGAACGTTGAATTTAAAAATATATGGTTGCCTCGCGAACGAAGAGAAAAGCGCGGCTTCTCGGCCGCGTTATAACAAGACGCGACTTCGATACTTCTCTCGATATATCGCGAGGTGCAAAAAAGCAACCACAAAAATCCGCGCGTTCTTTTCGCGCGATATTACACGTCGAAAATGATGTTGCAAAAGAAAATCTTCGAAAATGTATATATCCGACTTTGCGGCGAACGCGTTCGCTGACTCCGTTCATGCGTGATAAACAACGAAAAGTTCGCGTGTGCGAGAGATATCAGCGCTAGTCACATTGTATGTGTGTGAGAGAAAGAAGAGTTCGTCGACCCGGCCGTGTTTTCAAATCAGATTTCGGCACCGCCCGAGGAAGAACATTCGGCCGCAAGAGAACGGAAATATATCTCCCGGTCGCGGAAGTAGGCCATGTCGAGAAATTAAAAGAAGTTGCCCCGCGGTTTCTGCGCGGCTGAAGATCGACGTTTTCGTGTCGCAAACTAAATTGCACCTCGATAATGACACACCCCAGACAGTTTTCAGATGTACGCGGAATTTTCCTGCAATTTGCTAATTCAGAGACTCTTGAAATATTTGTGTTAATTTTTATTATCATATAGCGTGAGTGGCATTGCACAGCAAAAAAATAAAAAAAAAAAAAAAAAAGTCGATAAGAAATTTCGAAAGATATTACGTAACGTGTTTACGAGATTTTTTAGATATGTTTCTCTCTTCCGCAATTGTTTTCTCCTCGCAAATTTTTTTTAGTTTTTTTTACTTTGCTTCCGATTGTAGAGGAAAAAATCAAGTAGCTAAGGTGCGCGTTGTAAATGTTGTCGCGAACGTTTTTCTCTAAATGAGGAAAGAGCGGGGTCTCTTCTTCCGCTTGACGGTGTGTACACATTAGCAACGTTATCGCGCTGGAACTATTGTTCGTTAATTAAGCTTTTTCCGCATCTTTCATATCGCTCACACCGGTCGTTAAAGGCGCTATGTGAACAGACATATATAATAGTTCCGAGAAGCTATTATTCTCGTTACATAAACACCTCTTATTTCATATTTCTTATGTCATCTTACTCTTTTAACGGCGCGCAACCTTTAGAGAAAAGTAGAGAATTTTCACAAGAAGAGATGTTTTTTCTCTCTCTCTTTCTTCATGATATTTGAGAAAGTTACCAAGTTTTGCGATTCAATCTGCCAAATGTCAGAGTCTGCTCTCCATTTCGATATTCCAATCTCTCCAGTTGCGATTCCGCGTCAATGGTCGAATTCATACGTGTGTGTGTGCGCGCGCGCGCGCGCGCGTGTGTGTGTGTGTGTGTGTACGTGTACGTGCGCACGAACATAGGATATATATATACGAAACACCCACACAAGTGCAATTAAATCCGCGAAGTGCCCCTATCTGTGCCAACGCGTCACTATCCTTTGTGGCAGCTTGATGTTTAAAGAGCTCCGCCATTGTTCCTGCGGCCATTCGCAAGTTATTTAGATTAAAATTGCTGTCTGCGCGCAAAATATAAGCTTCCGCGAAGCAAGCCGGCGCCCGCGCGGCTTCGTGGCAGATCGTTGAAGCGCGATGCCAGTCTAAATATATGCACGCTCGGTTTACGCTCGGGCCGTTTGTGCCCTGTCGTGCGATTTTAACGTCGCTTCCCCAAGAAATCAGTGACGCAACCGCCTCGTGCGCTTCCGCCGCGTCCCGATTTTACGATTCCGCTTGTATATCGATCTCCTTTTTTTTTGTTATCTGCAATAACCAAGTTAAAGCAAAACCTCATCGAGTAATCCCAAATCAGACGCTTAATATTTTTTTATGTTCATTCCCTCGAGACGGACATATAAAAATTATTTCTCTATAAATGTCTCTATCCATGTCGGCACTTGTCCGGGTCACTGGAACATTTACCTTATTTTTAAAATTTTCTCTGATCTAAGAAGTAGATTTTTGTGAACAAGCTTTTGCGTAAGACCGCAATTTGTTTTTTGATCGAATAACTTTCCCGGAGATTGTGTTTGAGAAAGATTTTCCCGTACACACATCGATCGAGCTCGGTCAGAACATACGCGCGATCTCTGAGGTAATGTCGTTGGCGCCAGACTACGAGGCTCGTTTATCACCAAAATCCGATATGATTAATACGACGCGGTCGATGCGACTATGCTAGTCGCGGCAGATGGATCGGTATCTAATCTATCACTATCGCGAAAGTCACACATAGCACGTTCTCTAAGTGCACACAAGGCGACACAGTAGCCTGGCGGCGAACAGCTGCCGCGTGACACAACTCGGGCGGCGCGTGTTCGTGTTGCGGAACAAATGATCGTCGGTCCGCGAATAAAAGTTTCATCATTAAATGGGATTGGCAATTTTTGGCGGAACGTTCGTCGCGCGTTCGATGACTTACCAAACTACTAATTCATTGCCGCGCGCCGATCGCTCTCTCTCTCTCTCTCTGGTCGAAAAAAAACGTATTCCCTTTTATCGAAATCCGCATCTATCAAAATCCAAGTCGATTACCGGCGCAGGTGCAACGAATGGTTATTGAATGTTCTCGACATGGTACCCATCAGCGATCGATGACCATCGGGATGCACGTTTAGGATATAAAGCGCGCATTATTGGTCCCGACTACGAAATATCATACTTCAGGGCGCGTTTCGAGCTTGACTCGTGCACGTGTATGTGTCATGCACGTGAACGGGAAGAACGTATATATTTTTCGGGAGTGTGTTCTCTATTCGAGATCGTTATGTCATGTACCAGAGAGAAAATCGCAGAAATTCCGTACAAGTTTAATTTGTGTGTCGCAATTTCTCTTTCTCAATATAATCAATTAAAATATAATTCCACCGGCCGGACATTTATTAATGAAATAATTAGAAACAAAGTGTTTATATACGTAAAGTTGAAAGAAACTAATAAAAACGTGTCTCAGACCGTAGATGAACCACTTATCTCGCACAAATGCGACTTTCTTGTGTTCCTTCGTGCTTCGACAGTCGATTGATGAACGCACCATCGTAAGCCACTGATCATCCGTCATGATCCTCGACTTGGATGGCTCACGCGCGATTCTGACCGGCGAGAGTGCATTACGCGAGATGTGCATTCAGCTCGTCTCACCCGGTTGCGACGATTTTTTCTCACGCGTGTGCGTGCATCGATCGTTAAAGAGCGACGCGCGACTTCCCACGCCGAGCTCTCGACGAGTAACAGGAAATGACGACAATGTGTCGCATCCATTTTCAGCTCCTCCTTCTACTGTCGCCCGATCAGTTTAAACAATCGTTTACTATTAAAAAAAAAAAAAAAAAAAAAAAAAAAAATGAATCGCGTTCATTATTTAGGTAGATTTCTGGAATTTTATTTTTTTCTCTCCGTATCGAGAAACTAAAGCGGTTAATTTCGCGATGATACGTGTTTCGCAAGTAACGACATCGTCCGCGAGAATTTTTTGTTTTTTTTTTTTTCTACGTATTTTTATTCCTTCTTTTTTCTCTCTTTTTCTCGCCCGCCTTCGATTTAAGTTCCACCGTGGTGTACTTACTACCTAACTTCGTAACTACCGTTAACGTCGACTAACGATTATCGACCCCCCGATATCGGCACCCGCGTTACCGCCAATTCGTACTACCTATATGTTACCGCGCTATGTATTGCTCTCTCGTGGAATTGAGCTTTAACGTCGTTTACAAACTGCCATAATATATGCCCGGTCGAAACTTTCGCGCAAAACTGCCGTTGCGTTTCTTAATTATACGCTGACGTCATCATCTCCGCCCTTCCGCATTCGCGTGCGCGATCGCGATTATGTCGTTAAAGTACTTTCCCCAATGGCGTTTCTCGAATTTCACGTAGCGGCGAAAGTTCGTGACGAAATTATCAGAAACGATACGCATTGCGCACACATTGCAGTAATAACTTGATAGGTCACGTGAATATCGAGAACAGATGACACGAAAGTTGCGCAAAAATATAAGAATCTCCGTGTCTTTTATATTTAACTACCACGTATATTTTATTTCCTTTATTTTTTGTTACTTACAAACAGATATTTGAGTCTGAATTATCGATTTAAAATCTAATTATCCAATTTTAGGAAATAATAGTATCATGAAATAAATACGCGAACGAGAGAGAGAGAGAGAGAGAGAGAGTTTTCAACAATATATAGAGTTCAATTAATTAATGAAAATGCTCGCCTGATATACTAGATTTTATTACGCGATTTCCGTTATTTGGATCGGATTGTAAATAATAAGGGTATCGGTTCTCTAAGAGTAAAGTCTGCTTAAGAACAAATAAGACAGTGAAACGGATCGAGAAGGGAGCGAGCGAAAGGGTTGATCGCGGGGAACACCTGCTCTCGAGCCGTTCCGAGCCGGTGTTTTCCCTCTCTCCCGTCATCCCTCCCCGAGCAAATGATTTGATTAGAGAACAATGGCTTTCCATTAACAATCCCTCTCCCTCTCGGGTCTGTACCGGCTCATCGTGCTGTCTGTCAGCTGACTAACTTCCCCCTTCTGACCTCCCCCTTGTCAAGAGAAAGAGCGACGCGCTCTCTGACGTCGCGCGCGGCAATGGCCGCCGTCGCTCTGCGGCGAAATTGTTTGAAAATTCAACCGGTGTTTCCACATCTGCGTTTCCGCGGCTTCGAAAAGCTCGACGACCGTAAATAAATATTCCGGCGAACAAGCTTTTGTGCGTGTAACCGCGACGCGCCGTTGCGATCTGACGTTGCCTCGGCGCGTGTCCACATGTGCACGACGTTTGCGCGATTTTTCCCCCCACGTGTGTACCGTGCGCCTACATCACGCGTTTATAAAACGATTTACGCCGGCAAAGCGAATCATCCGCGAATTCCTCGCTCTCTTTCTTCGTTTTATTATCGTTGTATAAAAATATTTCTGACTCGCGCCGAGTCAGAAATATTTTTCGAACAAACGTGTTTACGTTTTGTGTGTCGCTAATAAAGCCAATTTTTTTTCATTCAAGAACTTTTTTTGAACTGGACATCGCGAATTGCTCTGGAAAATATTTTAAAAAATGTTTGTTGAAATTCTATGCTATATATTATTAATTAAAATATTAATTATTATCTAAAAACGAACTCATAGACTCGCTGAGATCTCGTTCGAGCGTTAACGCTACAACGAGACAGCGTGCAAATGGCTCGATTCGATCACTGGTTAAAAAAACAAAAATCTGATTGTCGCATCTATTTTATATTAGACGAGAGGGAATTGTAAACACACATAAGACCCGAGGCGCACACGCGGGGGGGGGTTGTTCTACTTGTCAACTCTCCCGAGTGCGTTCCGATCTGCGATCGCGTGCGCGATGTGTTTTTCTAATATTGACAATACTCGCGATGGGAACGACTGAGATGGGACCGAAAACTCGTTTATTGATTCGCCGCGTATTTCGCAGTTAATATCGGGCCTTCACCTTTTTCCGCGTGACAGTCCGCGTTGAAATCCTCCTCCGCTGCGCGAGCGGTTAATCGGGAAGCCCTGACGAGGAAATAGGCTATCGATCCGAATGGACAGTGACTCGTTTTGACAGTGCATCGGGACGAGGAGGAGGGAGACGCTCGCCGATAGGGGAGCGCGATAACAGAAACAAATTTCCTACGCCATTTGCGGCTACTCGTTCTGCACGTGGTTTTCATCCGCGTTTCCAACTACCGTTCGAATAAAACCTGATTTCTGGGCATCTGTTTTTTTTTCTCTCTCTCTTTCTCGTTTTTTTTCCTCTCCGAATGACCATATCATAACTCCGCAGATTGCTCGCGCTCGTTAAATGAAGCGCTCTCCGAAAAACCGTAACTTTTCCAAAGGAAATCTCCTAAACAGCGGAGCGCGAGCGTTTAATTACGCGATTAGTAGTTTTTTCCTTAGTAGATTAATTTTTTTTATATTGTAAATAAATTGTGATTGGAAAAAAATTGCACCGGATTGTTTCATTAATTTGTGACAAAGTGCTGTTTCGCTTGTTGTATTTAACGATGCATTTTATCTCGTATTTTCTTTTTCTAAAAGATTGGCCCGAATTTCGCATAAGCTACTATATCTTTATATGTGTATATACGTATCTTAATTTCTATCTCTTCCGGAATCTCTCTCTCTCTCTCTTTCTCCGCGCTATTTGGATTCTCTCCGTGTTATTTCTCCGTTGTGAGCCACGTTGCGCTGTTCATTTGCCTCCTTCCCCCTCGTTTTCATATTCGTTGCGCCGAAATATCCGCGTGCGAGGCATTGCAATATGTTTAGACGAGGGAGGGAGGGAGGACGAAGGGGGAAGGCGAAAGGGAGAGGAAGCGGGAGAAAGGCGCGAGATTGCGAGATGAATATTTGCAGCAGATGGGAGAATTTCGTCTTTTTTCTTACTTTCAGTTTTCCGCATATCTTCGTTCCACGCTTCGCGCACCGCGGCACGTTTGCCCGATCTTTCTCTCTCTTTTTTTTCGAATCTCTTTTTCACAGTATATGTACACACATACGCGCCCCCGGTCTCTCGCCTCGTGTTTCCGAGATTTCCGCGTTATTTACAGTGCATAAAGCGTTAATACGCCACCGAACTTAGCAACGGCTGAAATTAGCGATCCTCGGAGACACGCAGCCGCTGTTTCTTGACCGACGGCGGAGATTTCCGCGCGGTATGTTTACCTCCGTCTGTTTACCTGTTCGCGACAGAGGACGGTGTGCCATTGTCGAAGAAGAAAAATCGTATTACAACGCGGACGGGTGTAGGGCGCGACTCCGCGTGCACTTTGCGCGACGGAACTTACGGCTGATCTCACACCTCGACGAAAATCCCGTCAAAAGAGAGAGAGAGGGAGAGAGAGTGCATTATCGCCGCGTCGTCGCCGCGCTCAGATTCCGCACTCGGATTAGCGAATTCGCTTGTCGCGTAACCGCTAAGTGACTTGCTAAGTAAACGAGAGGCTTCTTCAAGGACCCGAGTAAACATCATGTCCGCTCTATAAATACGATTTCATTGCTTTAACATCCCACTTAACGTTTGTCCCTCTTTTGCAGTCGGCTCCATCGCGGAGAGAGAGACCAAAGCGGATACTCCACTTAGAAGAGATTATTCTTCTGAGAAGCTTTAATTTTCTTTTCCCAGTTTCTCTTCCGTCGTACGGCGTTTGTTATTAAATAATCGACGAAAGGCAACGCAATTGTCCCAGTGATCGGACATTGTGAAGAAATAAAGTAATTCAATTTTTAATTATCATTCACCAATTGTTAAGGCGAGTTATGAGATATATGTAAATGTTGAAGATAAAAAATTCCCAATATTTTTGAGCACCACTACATGTATGGATACTTTATGTTGTAATTATTTATTTAGCAAAAATGTCCGGTGATACTCCATCTGGTGATACTCCATCGGGACGGTGCCTTTACCTCAGGGTATAAAGAGGGATTGATTTTCTCTCTCTCTCTCTCCGAAGCAATATATGTTTTTCTATATTGTTAATATTTCATGAGTTTATCCGGAAACTCTCTCTCTCTTTTCTCTCTCTATCGATCTATTTGTCTCTCAAAGCTTGCGAGAATATTTTTCCCGACGAAAAAAAAAATAGGCTCGCTGAAATTGAGAACTTTTCAACGCGCTTTGAATGCCGATTTATCGGCGGCTCTGACGGTATGTTTCGACGTGTGCTCGGCAAACGTGGAGAGCGGCGGAGAGGAAGAGGGGAAAAAAAATCTGGTAGGCTCGTACGCGCGTCGTTTTGCGTGCGAGCAGACAATGGCCGCGTTCCTGCTTGTTGGCGGTCGTCGTCGTAATTTCGGACGTGCTAAATGTCAACCGATTTCGCATTTACGCCAGACTGTCAGTTATTACCGATTAGAAGTATGACGCACCCGACAGTGTAAATAATTCAAGGCTCAATTACGCAAATTGCGAGCTACCGCGTTTTCCCCTTTCCCCCTTTAACCTCTCACCGTTTCGGTTGTGCCTCCCCTCCTCTTTCTCTCTCTCTCTTCTCTCTTTCCGCTTCTCTGTATTTTCGCATGTGTGTATGTGTGTGCGTGTGTGTATGATGCACGTTCTGCGCCACTTCATTCCACCGTGCTCTCTCTCTGCAACCTTTCGCCACGTGACTAATAACTAGTTTCGCCGGTAGCGAACATAAAAATATTTTTCATCCCGTGCGTGCGTTCGCGTTACGCGACGCGATGAAATGTTTCGCGGTATCGGCTTTCATCTGCGTCGTGTAGGAACAAAAAAAAACACACAGAGAGAGAGAGAGAGAGAGCTTGATTTTACCCCGCGGTTGTTTTTATTCTCCTCAAACTGCTTAATTGACGAGGAAAAAACTCGATAATTTTTTTTAATCCGATTTCGTGTTTGCAAGGAAAATGTTGAGCTACTGATTGCTCATCCGGAAGAATTTTTCATTGACCTTTGTATTAATATTTAACACGCGCGCGTAGACGGAATTCGAGATTATGTAGCGAGGCGGGATTCGCCGGCCATTATAACGGACGCTTTGAGGTTTGCTGTGTTTAACGTGAAACGGATGATCCACTTTCCCGACAGTTGTCTTACATCTGGCTTCTAAAGACGAAGCTCCTCCTTTTGCTCGCTTCCTCGTACAAATGCGACGGATATAACGCGGATGCGGGGGAGAGCGCGAAAAGGAGGAAAGGCGTTCTTCTGCACGCGAGAGAGAGAGAGAGAGAGAGAGAAAAAATTAGAGGAGAAGAGAGCGAGAGATTCGCAAAACTTTAGAATTAACGAGGGAGGAGTTCCGCGGTGGTGGAACTTTTGCGCAGACTATTCAACTTCCAGTCGTATAACCTCTCGGGGTTGAAGACGCGCGCCATAATCCGGAGAGGTAACAACGCGGCCAGAAAATACGAATCTCCGAGTCGCGTCTTTCTGCGAGAGAGTGCCATCCCTTTCCGAAATATCTCGCCAAGGGTTTTCGTTCTGATATTCGTCGTCGTTGCTCTCTCGCTGCTGCGCGCGTGTGTGTCTCGAAAGTAATTTCGCGGCTCGGATCGGAGTCGAGAAACGGAATGAGCTGTGACATAGATGCTATCAGACACGTTTCTCTCGACGCGATGTGTAGCTCCTCGCGAGATATCACAAGAATAGATATAATTTGGCGAAGTCAGCAATCTGGCGTGCGAATATTAGTATGCATTGTATATTTTGGCATATTGAGCGCGCGCGAAATTTATATGGGATCGGGGAAACGGGGAACGAATATCTCATTCTATATTTTTTCTTTTTCATGCATAGAATTATAAAAAGTTTGTAAAACTTGGCAAAAATACGCGTTACTTTCATTTCGTTATTTTACAAAATAAAATAAGTGTCCGGTCGTTTCCAATAATCGGATCTTTACTAGAGAAATAATTAGAACAACAGAATTTATGTAAAATTGAATAATGAAAAATATATCTTAGAACTAAAAAGCATTGAGAATTGTTGTAATCAAATATTTCCAGTATTAATCGTAACAATGTGTTGCGTTCAACATTATTTGAAAATTGCGATATTGAGAGTTATGATTAAATATTGTAAATAATTAAATTTAATTGTAACAATTCTCTACTAATATTTACATTACTAATATTTACACTACTAACATTAATCGTGACATTCTCAAATAATATTTACAATATTAATCACAACACAGTATTAACACTGTCACGTTAATATTTATATTTATCAGAATTATCTAATAATTGTTTTTTAAAATAAAAAAACGTCCGGTTGTTTATCACAATTCTTGTAATTTTGAAACTCGATTTGCGAAAACATTTTCAGATATTTTATAAGAGAGAAATTGATGCGAACCTGATCAATTATTAACTCGATCGACAATTGCAACTTTTAACGTGTTCGTTCGCGTATGACACTTGACACGGATCGGACAGATCGAAGGATGTTGCGTGGGCGAACGCGCCCGCGGATCGCTCGTGTCGCGGAATCGGCTAACTGACACTAATTGTGGAAGATCGGAGAAGATTTATCCCTGGCGAACGTGCAATTGACTCATTAATTCATGCGCGTTGCGTCACGTTTCACGTTACGAGCACACGTCTCATTGGCTGCTAATGAGATCGTCTATGTAACTCAAAGAGGAGAGCGTGCTCTTACTCGGAGAGGTTTTGGTTTCGCAATTCCGCTTTCTCTCCCGATATCTTTCGCTCTGTGAAAGAAAAAATAATATTACCGTCCTTTTTTTGCGAATGAAAGCAGTCGTCGAATTTTAGATAGGTATCAGATTTGTTTTTGTTGCGAGAATTAAGCGGACGTGGATTATTCGAGGCAGTCTCTTTTTGCGCGCGATTAAAGTTTGCTTTTGCTCGGTCGGCACGAACGAAGGAGAGAAGAATGCGCAGCCCGATTATGTAAGATATGCGCTGAAAGTTGTTACATGCATAAGTTGTTACATCGCGACGGTTAATCCGCGTTGAAGTTTCTTCATTGTGGCATTAACGTCTCTTATTAGCCGCGTAACTGCGTGTCGACGAGCTGCTTATCTGTCAGCGTTACTTTCAAGTCGCTCATCTAACCTGTTATTACTCCCGGCGCGACGTAATTGATATAATAGCAATGACTCGCGCCAATCGTTTGATAATACTTCCGTTATTACGTCTAGTTTGCTCTCAGAAAACGAACCGTAGTTTCGCGTTCCAATTTCTAAATTAAATTACAACGCAACGTGTAATTAAGATGATACAGATTATATGTATCTATAATTTTATATATATTCTTGATTGGTTTTATTTTAACCAACCAGTTATGTGGTTGAACTCGGTTATAGACACATTTACAGTTAGAAACCAAAGTCGTCGAGAGTTGTCAGAGTGGAAAAAAAAGATTTGCATCTATAACATATGATCCATTTATACGGCGAATCTCGTGTTAAATTAAAATTGTTTTTAAATCAGCGACGAGGCAAATCCAAAATTAGACGACGGAGTCTTCTCGTTCGACTTCCAAGACGAGTTTAAACACGGCTTTTTTTTTTTTTTTTTTTTTTTTTTTTTGACGGTATTTGATGTTAGAGATTAAAAAAGTCGTGAGCCCGCGATGGCCTCTAATGGCGGACCATCCGAGAAGACTCGACGTCTAATTCGCCGAGTGGTCCAAGAAAAGCGCGCGGCTTTTGATACACCTTGTATACACGCGCGCTCATCCCCCGAACCGCGTCTTGTCGGAGATAACCGAGTGAGCTTTTTTTTTTTCTTTTTTTCTCGCAGTCTCCGCGTTGCTTTTTCTGCCTCTTTCTGCCTCTTTTGCGCGTCGCTGCGCGTGGGACTAAGCGCTGCAAAAACCGGCTGGATGCCGCCCGAGAGTACACCGGTGTGTGTTACTTATCTCGTTCTCTCCGCTCCTTCCTCCCTTCGCCTCGTATCTCTTCCTTTTTTCCTTTTTTTCTCTCTTTTTTCGCAGCTCGCGCTTGCCAGTTTTTTATTTTGCTTTTTTTTTGCGCCAAGAATTCGGCGAATTATCAGACCGCGACGTCGGACAAGGCGCAAATAAAGCGCGTTCTAGAAAAGAGCGTGTCATTTTAGGCGTGTCATTTATTATACATAAATCAAATAAAAACCGATTTGCAATTCGTTGAGAAATTGCGATTCGGAATTGATGAAAATGCGAAAAAATAGAAACCTGTGACTTACCGAACGCCTTTCTCTCGAGAAATGTGTTTCGACCGTGTTTTCCGCAGTTTTTGCGGAGATCGAGGACTGATTCTCGCAATCTACGCAAAAGTTTACACGCAGGTGAGAGAGGGTTTATTCGGCGTGACTTGCAGGAAAGAGCGAGGAGGGAACGGCTGTTCGTTCCCTTTCTTGCATTTACATTGTTCTCCCTTTAGTATTTCTCTCTCTCTCTCTCTTTCTCTCTCTCTCTCTTTCTTGCTCTCGTACTCCTGTTTTTTGTTCCTCTCCCGCTGACTTCATGAAAGGGTTCAAATATGTCTGGAGAAGTAAGAACCAGGTGAATTATGTCAGCAATGTTTGCGCGCATTACTCACTTTATTCTTCTTCGTTTACTTCTTTTTCCTTAATCTCTCGTATTTTCTTTTCTTCTTTGTCGGCGCTTTTTCGATTAAAGCACCGTCGTCGCTTTCGTCAATAACGCTTGTGTTCGATCGAGAGATTCGACACGTAAAAAACAAAAACTTCAGAAGAAACAGAAATTAAAGAAAGATTTTTTTTTTTTAATAATATTTTTACTCTATGAAAGGAAACTGTGCAAAGTGCGATGATATTTTTTCTCGCGCGCTTCGACCATTCATTCGATGATACAACAAAGATGTAAATGAGAAGGTGTCTCTTAATCAATTGATTAAACAGATATTTTACAAACGAACGCAATCAATTCACGAACGTCACGCCACTTCTCTTTTCATCAAAACGTAACACAACACGTCGCGCATGTCGCGCTAATTCACATTCACACATTACTCTGTTTCGGGGGAATAATCTTGATTCGTCAGGATGCGAGCGGTTGAAATTAATGACGTGTTTCGCGGTTGATTCGCGTTTCACATATGGCGCTTATTTGAAACGTCAACTTATCGCGCACGTTGCTCTGTGTTGTCGTGTGGCGCAATTAGCGCTTCGATTCGGGCGGTGAACAAACGAACGAAATAAAGCCCGCGTGATAAAAATCACTGCAGCAGTCATTTAACGCGCTGGAAACACTGAAAACGTTATTAGGAAGAATCGTAGCGCGCCCGAGTTACATTCCATTTCCGCTTGTTCCATCAACTGATTCAGCGAAACTCCCGTTTTTCTCCTCTTCCTCCTTCTCTTTCCATTTTTCCTCTTTGCTCTTCTCCCTTCTTTCTGTCTCTTATCCTTTTTCCGCAGATATTTGAATTTACTTTCGCATCTTTCCTATCGTCTCATTTCCCAACGCTTTCCTTGCCTCTTCGCGCAGCATCGGCACTTGTTTCGCCCGCCTTTGTTTCTCGTTAACTCCCGCTATTATTTCCCGACTCTCTTAATTGTCGGGACCGCGAAGCTAGAAGATGTCATCCTCGCTTTCCTCATTATTACACGGATTCGCATGATAATCGCGAAATCATTCCACGCGGAATATCGCATATTTATATATTTATGAGTTTTATTTATGATCACGAGAGAGAGTCGGAGGGGGAATCGTGTTTTATTTGCCATTAAAATTTTAATATTTAAATAATTGATTAACAGCTTTCAACACATAAATAATTTAAAGTGATTACTCGGTCTACGTTGGAGGAAAATGTGCGTCTGTATGTGCATCCTTGCACGTCGTTTCTCTTACTCTCCTCCCCGTATCGTGCAAATGATACAAATCACCGCACCTCATCTCATCCATACGTCTCGGAATAGCAATTATCTCCCGCTCGAGAAGTGCGCCGGTTTCTCTCTCGTTTCGCCCTTTCTATTGTTTCCTAGATCTTTTTAATTATCGTAACCGCAACGCGCGCGAGCGGTTACCGCGTCGGTTGCTTTTACGAGCGGCAACCATTCGCTCGTTCCGTCACGCGTAATGTGGCCGCCGAAGAAACGGGCGCGCTACACTTCCAAAGTCGCAACCCTCTCTTCGGTAGGTACGAGTTATACGCCAGAGAGAAAGAGAGTAGAGATATTTTCTTTTTCTCTCAAGGCCTCCTCGTTCGCCAGGAAAGCCGGAAGATAAGTAGACACCCCACTCGTGATAATTGCACGCTTCCCTTCCTCTCTCACGCTTCCCTTTCCTCCCTTTTCCCGGCGCGTGTTTTCCACCCTCTCGCTCTCGCCGCCGGCTGCTCCCGGACAGCCGGATATAGTTCGGCGGATTCTCTCGCAGAGTATCTCCCGTACACGGTGGTTGTAACGGCGGTCGTTCCAATGCTGCTAGGTGGCTGCTCGTAACCCAGCTGCCCTTTTCTACTGGGCGCCGGGAGGACGGGGGGAGCTCTAGCTGCCGGCACGGAATACGGCTCGCTAATTCGCGCTAATCTAATTTGCCACGAGTCCACCAGCGAGAGCTGCGAGTCGCTCGCGAGTCGAACACACGCGTTGTTGCAACAGCAACTCGATGCTCTTTCCACAGTTGCAATTGAGTGAGTTTATTATTTCTCACGCGGCCAACCAAACGCATTTTTAATAACAAAATAACACAAAAGATATTAATTATCATCTTGGAGATATATTTGAAAGAAATAAGTTTCTATTCCCGACAACAACGTTACTTGATTCATCTCGCGCGTTTTTTTTTTCGCAAATCTAAGGGAAAAACATGCGTTGTAAAAATATAATGAGACTGGCTATTTTTTTTTTTTTATTTATGTTTGCGCGTTTTTGTCGAATCACTGCTACGTGTATTCGCGGGGAATATCATTTCCGCCACGTTTCCTTGAGGATGACCTTTCGGCATTGCATTTTTCTTCATTTTCCACGAGTTTTTCCTCCAATAAAAAGGATGTATTGTGTGCGGTGTGGGAAAGAGAGAGTGGAGGACGAAGTTGCCCGGCCAAACGATGAAGGTAATATCGATAACTCATCCAAGGGGCGCGCCGCTGTTTCGTTAACGCGCACACGACGTGGAATCACACGTCACACGTTCGCGGCACCTATACAACACACACGCACGCACGCCCACACGTACGCCACTTAGCTTTATTGGCTATCAGACGAATTTTTCGCCGGGATCATATCAGGGACCGTAAAGTCGTATCGCGAAATCCCCGATGCAATCACGTTCGTAGCTCTTCCTTCCAGAAGCG
>QVOB01014852.1:0-13297 GCA_014839585.1 Pseudomyrmex concolor
ATCTTGTTTAATCCAAAGAAATTATTTCATTGGAATAATTTCATTGGAAATTTGTTAAATCTAAAGAAACCGTTCTCTCTGTGTATACATATAATACATGTACATGTGCAAACACACGCGCGCAAACACACACACACACACACAAGCGCGCATTTCACACACTTTATCACTAGATGGATTCAGACATAACCCGCTGTTTCTCGTGTATGAGATTGTACATATTCGTGTATAAATATATCGACAAGCTATTCCGCAAAACAAAAAAAAATTAAAAAATACAAAAAATACAAAAAAAGTTACACTTAGTTTGTAAGAAGCGATAGTTTGTAAGAAATTTTAGTTTAAATATGGGATAGTTTATAAGAAATTTATGCGCGAATAACCAACCAATATTTCTACTACTTTTTGAAACGTGGAGACTTGGCGTCCCCACATAAAATAAATCAAACATAATTGTGATAGACTGCATCCTGTCAATAACTACATTATAATACCGCTCGACCGGCGCAGTAATTAAATGTTAGGCTCGTCGTTACTAGAGAATTTTACAAAGAATTGAAAAATTTTTATTTAAAAATGTTATTATGTTTATGTCACATCTTATATAAAACACTGTACATCACATCCCAAAAAGCAATTAGAACTGCAAGTCAATCAGACGAAAGTGACTGAAAAGAAAAAATTAAAAAAACAGAAGAGCTTGCTGTTACGTTTGTATATTCTTTGTACACGAGAAAATGCTATCCAATTATATAGTGATATAAAATATATCTTTTAGTATACAATGCGTGTACGCGCATGTACATATGTATACACAGAAAATACATAATAAATATCTTTTCTCGCAGAAACTTCTCATAAATACAAGACATACATATATTACGCGTACATGTGCAAACACACGCACAAGCGCGCATTTCACACACAATTTATCACCACTAGATGGATTCAGACATAACCCGCTGTTTCTCGTGTATGAAATTGTACATTCTCGTGTATAAATATATCGAGAATAAGCTGGTGTACTTAGTTTTCAAAAATCAAAAAAAAATTTAAAAAATTTAAAAAATACAAAAAAAAATTAAATTTAGAATGTGAGTCAATTTGAGTGCTCCTATTTCTACATCAGCATTTCTTTGTTACTTTGCTATCTAATATACAACATATGTAACTGCTAATTTTGGAAACGTGGATACTCGACGTATCTACATAAAATAAATCAAACATAATTGTGATAGACTGCACATAAATACACATAGGAAAGAATTTTCAACAAATTGTATATGTGTCGCTTAATATGTATTTAAATTTTCTCACGCGTGCTATCTTCTACGTGTCGATTTCACACACGTCTTTACGGGCTCGCGTATTGCAACGTATCGAATGAGAAAAATGCCGACAACGATCTATCGCGCTATAATATACTTTTATCTATTTCGATTATCTATTTCATTATTTTTGACACAGAAAAAAAGGTTACACACACTCTCTCTCTCTCTCTCTCTCTAATATTTTACTCTAATCTTAAATACTCTGCGCTAGAATTCAAAGCTTATTCGCTGATCGATAGTCCAAGATCGCGTATGAATCACGACTTCGCAAAAAGCTTTGAGAAAAATACATTGCGCGATGTAATGTCGACGATAGTTCCCAACGCTACGTAGGTGTCACAATGTAAGAAAAGCGTCACTCGTTTCTTGCAAAGCAAAGAAATGCATTCTTGTACAGAACGAAAAATTACATACGCTCGATAAAACATCGACATCCTTGCCGACACCACGCAAAAGCGCAAAGATACCATCGCAATAGTACAATTCCATAAAATAAATATATATTGTATTTTATCTCGCACAAATTCCAACACACGTCGCTTTCCGGACACCAGAGACGAAAATTACAAAAACAAAACAAAAATAACTAAACCTCTCTCGGTGTTTCTCTCTTTCCCGACAGGTTTCGGTCGGGCGAGAGGAAGACGACGATGGTGGGGCAGGAGAGTCCGGTGTGTTCACCTACTCGTGAGGGTGTGTACCAAGGCGTGTGCGGAGTCCGCGGCAACGAAGAATTCGCTCCGCGCACACACGAGACAGCGAGAGATACCGGCGCGAAGGAGGCCTATCTATCGCTTGTGCAATAGTGAATGTATAGCGGATGTCAAACCACCGCACGCGTTCGTATCGCACACCCCTGCGACCGGCTCGCCCGACGGCGAGCGTTCGTACATGTGTGTGTGTATGTGTATGTGTGTATGTGTATGTGTATGTGTGTACCGCGTGAGTACCAACGCAACACACACATGTTTTGTGCCCCGCGGGTTGACAACGACGCGTCCCGACGCGATTCGCATGCGGGAAGTGAAAATTATGCCCTTTCGACGATGCATCGTCGTCGCGCGCCATAATGAAGCGGCTTACAGCAAAGCCGACCGATCAAAACCGATGTCGGTCGTACGTTTCACGCTCCGTGAATTGATTCGTACAAGAACTGGGAAGGAACACAGAGATCGCGGTATCTCTGTTCTTGAATAAGTAAACGCGGTACAAACAGGAGATCCGATATAAGGATACGTAGCAATAATGTTTGTTGATAAAAAAAAAAAAAAAAAAAAAAAAAAAAAAAAACCTCATTAGACCGTGATTGCATTGTTATTGCTTTCGTTTATATTGCACAGTCATCTCACGGGTCCGCGCTGAAAGCGCGTTACTTGAATCGTATCGTTTTTGTAATCGCGCCTTTTGCACAATCCGCGAACGATTTAACGATACTTGCTTCCCGCGCCTTTTGTAATTGCTTCGCGCGCGCGAGCCCGCCGATATCCTGTTGCGTACGCAGTGCGTCACGTAGATATACAGACCGCGGCGGGGTCGACGAGGAAAGAGATGCCGGAAAAAAAAAAATCGGCACAATAAGATAATATTTCACGGGTGCAGATCACGCGCGAACGACCTTGATCGGATTGATCGAATACAATCGGCATGCCGATCTCCGCAGTTACATGCCTGCGGTGTTATTGTTACCGCGAACAAAACTATTAACGCGCATAACACAATATACCGCGCGCGAGCGCTCGTATATTTACAGATGTTATATGTTATTGTAAAAATAAACGTGCGAAATTGTGACACACGATTTTCCAAGAGATATATGTATACGTAATGTAAATTGGTTACCTTATTTTCTTCGATCGTAATATATTTCTCCTATGACATTTGTGTGTAAGTACGTGACGCGCAAATGTGAATTTTTACACACGCGTTTACACATTCCGATCTTTTATTCCCCGCGTTGCCCTTCGGAAATTTAAGAGCCTCTTAAAAGCCATCCTATTTATATGCGCGCGTGATTTACAGTTACGAACGTCGTTCATTTGCGCACTTTTGAACATATAGGTCATTCCGACCGACAACGATGCGTCCAGTAAACCCTGGGCGCACAATAAACGCGAAACCTACAGCCACGGTCTCGGGCGCTGCGGTTAATCTCGCGCGAGTCTAACGCTCAACACGGCCCACGCGCGGGAGTCGCTTATCCCATAGATATAAATCCTAGATACGCGTCTTATTAATATTCATAATGTTCGCTCACCGATTGTGCGATTTTCGCTCCTCGCCGATTAACCCGTTAGCGCCGCTTGAACCCTGACGACCCTTCAACGACTCGGCCGTGCCGATCTTCGGCCTATCGATCCGAGATGCTCTCGCGGCTCTTTCGCAATAAATCACCGCCCGCGTCTGTGGCGTTCAATGGAACTCGGAGAACGTTCGTGTTGATCTCTGCGGTGTTGATGACTGCGCGATCGCGAAAGCAGAAATGACACATGTGAGATATTAGCAATTTAATTGCTCGAAACAATCATATACTTTGTATGTAAAATATATTATTTCTGATACGTCGATACACGTGCTAATGTGTCAATTACTATCAATTTAATTTCTCTCTCTCTCTCTCTTGATATAATAATCGAACAATTGCTAAGTTAGAAAATACTCGAAGCATTCAAAACTCTGAATTCATCCTTTATTTCTACACGAATAAAAAATGGAGTTGCTTCAATTAAAGTCGACGTCACGAGCTGGCACAAAACTTTAATTTATTAAATTATTAAATTTATTAAAAAATAAATTTATTAAAAAATAAGTTCAATTGCGTATGCGATTACTTTTTAAATTTTTAAAGCAACTATCTGTGTGTAATATTGATGTTGCGTCGACAGGATATATTTCAATTAAACGAATGCTGTTGATTCGACATCATTTTTTTTTTTTTTTTCGTAAAAGGCATTAAACAATCGAGACAAATTTCTCCGGATCTGCTGGATTCGATATCTGGATATAAACTACATGCTGACGATTTGTTACGTAAAACTGTTTCTCTCCGAGTCTCTCTTCCTCATTGCTGCACGCCCACGTTTTAACAGTCGTCATTTAACAAACCATTTCCCTCTTGTTATATGCACGAAGAAAAAAAATCGAGCGTGCGCACGATCGATCGCCATCCCATCGTGTTCGATTCCGGAGACTACGTCGATACACACACGCCAATCGATCTTCGCGTGCGAGCCGCGCCTGAGCGATGAAGTCGTCGATCCCGGACGGTTTTCTGTCGTCGCGCTCGACACGGTTCCGCGAATCGGTTTAATCCATCAAGTCCGGATGGATATATCCTCGTAATTATCAGAACTATATATACGAGAGACAAACTCGTGAATATTTTACGACCGTGAGTTTGCGCCAGGTCCATCGGCCCCCGCGGGCGTCTACGCGCGTTTCTCGCTCTGTAATTACGCCGCGCCTCTTTCTTCTATTCTTTTTTTTATTCACCCTTCTAACTCGATCGTTGACATATCGATATATCAGCCGTAGTGTTCGAAAAGTTTTTCTCCCGAAAACCTTTCTTCGCGCGTTTCATTTGTTCAGGAAAAAATATATGTACACCGCAAAGTGTCGAACAATTTAAATATATATTATCTCTATTGTGTAATGTGTTCGTACATTTAAGATTTATACACGCTTGAATCACCTATTAGCCAGCCGGGTGCTCGAAAATCTCTTTTACATGCGAATGCATAACCGGATTTTTAAGACGCGAGACAAAGTTTGCATAAATCGCGCGGTCGTAAAGGGAGTTCGGATTGCGCCGTAACGAGAAATTTACTACTGTTATTACTATAATATACATCGCAGCCGCGCACAAAAGAGATGGTCTTTATAAGAAAGATCCGAGCGATTGTGTGTCCGTCGCGGATTATGTAAAGAAAAAAAAAAAAAATTCTTGGGAATCGCGCGAGGGGCGCAGCTCCTCCGACGGAAAGGAGCGCGCGCGGGGATCCCATTTTTTTCTCGTTTACAACGTAGTATTGCGGAGTCCCCGCAATACCACGGACAACCGCATTATAATGCCGGATTACGAAAGTGACGTTACAAGGTGTGCGTAACTTTGACTCTCGTGCGTATATATATATATATATATATACCTCGCGCGCAATCATCGTATAATAATGAGACCGCGGCGAGTGAGTAAGTTTCCGGTCGTCTCCGTCTATATAATTCAAGCTTCTTTCCTATTAAATGAGAGACACGTTGTTCGCAGATATGTATATCACGCAATCTCAGAAAATTGATTCGCATCGGACGTGCATAAAATAACGCGAGCGATTGTGAAAAACGCAGTTCCGTCGATTTTGCGCTCTGAGTGGAAAAAAAATACACGCGTCTCTCGTAGAGAGACAAACCGCGTCACGACTTCGTTTTTGTTACGAGACGCGCGAGCGGGGATTCGGTGCGGTTTTACGCGATTATATTTTTGAAAAAAAGAAAATACGTTTTGTCTCTCAGACAAAAACTTAAAGGCAGCAATAATTCAGGAAACTCGTTAGAACGTTTCGCCAGATTTTAATCTCTTCGAGATTTGCAATGTGCTTTTTGATTATGAAAATGTAAAACGTTGCACGCACATTCGTGGCAGCTAGAAAAAAAAAAATCTCGCTCACGGAGAAAGGTCTCCCGCGATATTTCTCACCGTTTATTCCAGCCCGAGCGTTGCCCAAGCGTTGCGAGCTGACGAACCAATTCCGCGCGGAGGAGGGGAAGGATCGATAAGTCCAACCGATTATGATCGGAGCCGCGCGTTGCGGCAAAAACCACCATCGACGCACACACGGTCGGTTGTGTTCGATCGCGGTATCGGGTAATTGCATCGCGCGCGGCCTGTCGACGCTTATCGTGGTTTCTCTCCTTGGCATAAACGCACGTATCTAACGATATACATATAACAATATATATATATATACACAAGACGGGCGTTTTCTCGAAAGGAGTCCGTTACCGGTGTTGCCAGGATCAGTAAACGGACTCTGGAAAAAGGATTCCGTAACCATATGCGCCGCCCGTTTTCATTCGGGGATAGCGGGAGACGGACGAAAAGTTCTGTCGCGATTGAGACTTTTCCACTCTACACAGCCGGGGCTGTAAAGCGTTTAATAAAGACCATTAACCTCCCGTGTTGAGACACGCATAACTTGCATGAATCACGCGCGCGATGCATACGACGATTATTTAGTTGTAGTTTCGAACAACGTTCTCTCTCTCTCTCACACACACACACACACACACACACACACACACACATACTTTCTCTCTCTCTCTCTCGCGCGCCCTCTTTCGATTTTTGAGATAAGTGTGAAGAAAGATTTTACAGGCGTGTAATTGCGATAAAAATTTATTTACCGAAGAAAATCGTTTGTTACTTGCAATTATTCTCTTCTTTACAGATTGTTGCGTTTTGTTTATTTTGTTACTCATTACCGCTTCTCCGCTTTCTCGTCGCCGCGAAAGAAACTCTACCACCTTCGATTTACTCGCGGGATAATTATGCAACGCGATAATCAGCGTGGAATCGCGGGCCCGGTGGCGCGGGGGAACGTGGGCACGTGGGCAAATTACGCACACAATTCGCCACGGTTCGTAACGCCGCGAATCGATTGCACGCGTGTTTGTTTGTTTTCTCTCTCTCTTTCGATATTCGCGCGTATATAATTATTATTAATTTGCCGCTCGCTCCCCAGACTCGCCTCGTATACTCGCTCTTCCGAATAACGCGCCCACGAAATTCTTATCGGAGAGAAATCAATAATTGTTCGGCGAATCCGCACGCCGACAGCCGAACGAATCGGGTTCAGTTCGTAAGCAATAACGAGCGCGTACGAGCGCGGGCTTGCTTCCGGGGAAAAAGAAACTTGGGGGGGGAGCCCAGATGGGTCCGGAGAATAATTTACGGCGTTTGCCCTTGAGGCATCGATACGCGTAATATTTCATCAGAAAAGAACCTCTCTCGTTTCCAAACGCGCGTGTCACGGAGTGTTCTCTCGTCCGAACGCCATGAATTTTCGACACGCCCCGCGTACCGTTTCTTTGACGGATGTGATGATTTCTCTATCGTATTTTTAAATGTTAATCGCGAACGTGACCAAAACAGTCGCGCGGTTTCGTCGACTGAGAGAGAAAAGATCTCGGTTATCGCTCAATTCTCTCGAGATTAAGACGAAGTAAATACGGCCGGCGAAACAAAATTAATCAAAATTGATTTGAAAGTCGTGCCGGTATCGCGCAGGTGTCTCCTCCGAGTGACGTGTTCGACCGCCGTAAATAAAATGGAATTAATTGCTGGTAGGTTTTAAACATAAAAAAAAAAAAAAACAACTGCAACGCGGAGATAAATTTTTTACAACATGCGCGCTGTAGAACCGCCTATTAAATCTTGTTCTCTCAGAAGACTAATGTGCGAGCTGTATAATTCATGAGAATTAAGTTCGCGGAACATAAAATTTAATAATATCAAAATAATATAATTTGTTTGCGCGTCAGATTTATATCGTTTTATATCGTTTTACGATTTGCATTCGGTAATATTGACGCGAATATACGCCGCGAAGTGCCGAGTCATCTGCTTGATGAAAAATGGTTTTTGAAAGTCTGATTAAGGGTATCAACACTTTCCCTGAGCTAATTGCATTTGCTGATTGCCGTAAAAGGTTTAAAATTATCAAACATTTTGAACAGCGGTAATAAATTCTCGCATATGTGCCGCGTGTGGTAAAAAAAAAAAAAAAAACAGCGTTTTGCTGCGTGAGAGAAGATCTGCCTGCGATCGGATTAAAGGCAAAATTAACGAGGGGCAGTTTCTCGAGTGAAGATTACAAAAGAGGTCACCGGCGTCACTCGTGTTTGTCGTTTTAACCATCACGACGTGACGTCGGACTTTTCGAGAGTCTCCTTTAAACTGGTCGAGAGTAAAAACGAGAAAGAAACGAGAATATCAAGAAGTGTTTTCGAAGAGATTCGGGCGACGCGACCGTGCCGTTTTAAACGATAAAAAAAAGCAGCGACGCGAAATTATATTTCAAAATATTTTCTTACTACGCGTTGTGTTCCTCCGATGATAATTTGCGAACACACACACACGTGTCAAAACGCGAGTTCTGTCCGAACTCAAATAAAAGGTCATGTTTGGCCCGTTTGCTTGTCTCCGTTATTATTTTACGACGCGGCGATTTCGCTCGTCTCTAGGTTTTAAACGCCGCGCATTCATTAAGTTTCGCGATCACGAATCGCAGCTGAATCGCGCATACGCTTTGATCGATAATTAAGTTCGCCGATAATCGATATTGATCCGACAAGCGCAATTAATAACCGCGATAGCTTCGTGCATGACGATGTGATCTCCCGTTTGTTTGAAATTCACGCGCGACGATCTTTTTGTGATGCGATTTTTGCTCGTCGATTTCGTCGCGGAATCGAAAAAAATTAATTCGACTGGACGTTAATTCGAGTCGCGACGCACGCGAGATTATCCATCGAGGGATAATCGACGCGACAGAGAAAAGACAAATCTCCCATCGCAAAGGGAGAGAGGTCTGTTCAAGGATGTCTACTCTTCCACAGGTGAAGGTGTTCTCGCGAGAAGCAAGCGACACGCCAGGCGAATCGCGATGCTGACGTTTTGGATTCGCCGAATTTTCTTAGCGCGTTATTTTCTTTAATAATCAATCGCGCGCGCTCTCCTGCGTGCGTGTTACTTCGGTGTGTGTATATATATATACAGAAAAGTTGCGAAACAACCGCGCTCGATAATTGCGGAATAAAACAGCCAACTGTGAAAGAATCGATAAATTCGTATTTTAATGTAAAGTCAAATCAGTTGCACGCGCGTTCGTTTAACATACACGCAAATCACAGAGCGCACGAATGATTTATCAGCGGTTATAAGCTTCCTCGTGAGTCAGAAGGTCGTAAGCTTTTGCTTACGCGAGTTTAATTATTCAATATTCATTTTGCAATGCCACACACCGATCGCCGACGAGTCGTAAAACAAACGAGACGACTATGTGATTTGCAGATTTTTTTTTAGCAAAAAGATCGGGGGGGAATATAAATTGCAGCACGCGCGTACCTATATACGGGCAATTTGCTAGCAAGCGCAACCGCGCGCGTCCTGCGCGCATTGATTTTCTCTAACGGCACTCTAATTTTCTCGACTCTCCGCGTTAATTGCGACTCCGTGAAAATGGCCGCACGCTCGAAGAGTATATGAATATGTAATCGGATCGGCGCGGTTGTGTGTCGGTCTCCCGGGATCAAAGTCCGCGTCTGCGCGCAAAACGCCGCGCGCACACACACTTTCCTTCGTTCCTTCCGAGAGAGAATCGGGTATCACTCCGAGATACATCGTTGCAATACGCTGAAATTAGCAACGCCTGGATGCGTTTCACCGGCAAACTCGCTAGATTATTCAAGCCGTTCCACACTTTGCAACCAATATCTCAGATTACCCCGCACGCCTATCCATTACTTATCCGCGCACAGATATACCCTGCCAATAACTACATTGTATAATGCCGCTCGGCCGGCGCAGTAATTAAATGTTAGGCTCGTCGTTACTTAGAGAATTTTACAAAGAATTTGAAAATTTTTATTTAAAAATTTTATTATGGTTATGTCACATCTTATATAAGACGTGTAAGACACTGTGCATCACATCCTAAAAAGCAATTAGAACTGCAACTCAATCAGACGAAAGCGACTGAGAAGAAAAAATTAAAAAAAGTAACAGAGGAGCTTGCTGTTACGAACAATTTGTATATTCTTTGTACACGAGAAAGTGCTATCCGATTATACAGTGGTATAAAATATGTCTTTAGTATACAAATGCGTGTACGCACATGTATGTATACACAGAAAATAATAAATATAAGATATACGTATATTATATGTACGTGTGTATTATTAAACACACGTGTACACGAAGCGCGTGTGTCACAACTTATCATCACTAGATGGATTCAGACATAAACCAATGTTTCTCGTGTATGAGAATGTACATACTCGTGTATAAATATATCGAGAACAAGCTATTCCATAAAACAAAAAAATTACAAAATTAAAAACAAAAAAAAATTTTTAAATGCAAAAAATACAAAAAAAATAAATTTGCGATAGTTTGTAAGAAAATGTAGATAATACTGCACTAACATCGTGTTACTCTTGTCGACTCTTCCTTTTTATTCCAAGAAAATGTAGGTTAAGTTTTGATCAATTAAAAAATTTCTCTCAACAGGGTGTTTTTATTTATAATGAATAATTAACTTTTTGAAACGTGGGGAATTGGTGTCCCCACATAAAATAAATCAAACAGAATTGTGTGAAAGACTGCATAGAAATACACATAGGAAAGAATTTTCAAGAAATTGTGTATCGCTTAAATGTATATTTAAATTTCCTCGTCGCGTCCGTCGTTGCGACGCGTGCTATCGTCTACGTGTCGATTTCACACACGGTTCTTAGTACTCGCGTATTGCCACGCAATTGATATGCGATATAAATCCAGACGCGTAAAACAAAAATCTATATAATTTACTCATCTCTCCCCGTCATTCTATTCCTGAATATTCGGAGTTTTAAAGTCGCGAAACAAATTGAAATTTTCCGTCACGAGAACGCCGGGCCCGGTGATCAAGCTTCACGTTGAATCGGAAAGATTCCTCCGTAAATTGCGAGAGAATCTCCCTCTATCCCTCCCTGCCTCTCCCGCTGATGGATACCTCTTCCGCGGCCGCCTGTGTAATACGGCAAAGTGCCGCGAGGAATCTTTTAAATTCGCGCGCGGTGTCGGCGTTCACCCCGGCCTCCTTGGTTGCGAATTAGCAACGGTTCGCTGCCGGGTAGACCTACCGTGCGCTTCAGGTCGCTTCACACTTTCCGCGATTAATCCGTCGGGATCGTTCGTGCCGCCTACTTAACGGGCGGTACGCCTCGTTCAAGTAGCGATCTCGGCGGGTTCTTCGGCGACCTCTTCATGTATCGTGAAACGCCACGGGTCAGCGATGTCAAGTCGTGGCTCGGCAGCCTCGACTTCGCAAATCCGACAAAGTTTCTCCCTCTTTTAATCTTCCCCCTGCTCTTCGCGCTCTCTTCTCTCTCTCTCTCTCTCTCTCTCTCTACATCACGTTCGCATATTTCGCAAGGTTGCGTTCGTTGTCGTGAGAAAAAAAAATTCTCTAAGAATATTATCCGCGCGATGTAACAGAAAATACAAGAAGAAACGCGCGAACGCGCCTATATAGTAATTTCAACGGATGTTAAACATTTTACAAACGTTTAATTAAAATTAATAAGATAAACTTGTAATTTCTGCGTGCGCGGCGAAATGGCGGTGCATCTCATCATAACTGACGCATTCGAAGACAGGTATCACTAATGTGAGGAAGAACACGCGTACACGTTGTGTTTTTCTTTCAAGGATACGCGTGACTGCTAGAGGTGTCAAAAATCGTCGCAACGACCCGGCTTTTCGTGACGTGGCCTCGAGATAAGCGCGACCACGCGCGGTAGCGCAGCTGGCACAAGAGAAATTCACCACCAAAGAGAGAAACCCATCTCGACTTCTTCTCTTTTTCCCCGGCTGAATGTCGCGTGACCGCAAGCGAACACACGAGACACGCTCCGCTAACAATTTCGAAGGATTAAATGAAATTCCATTCGAAAAACCAATACCAGCATTAAGATACCATTTCGTCTCTTTTATTCGAAAGTCACTTAAGATATTAAATAAACAAAATTAAAGAGATTCGAGGTTTGACTTCTGGCTGAGGAGTTTTTTCAGCTTCATATACTCCTTCATATACTCCTCAGCTTCATATACATGTGATGCAAATCCAGCATCCTATGTGAAGGAAAAAAATTATTTCACACGTATATGTACGTGTACATATATATATATATATATATATATATATATAAACACATTTTCTGCACAACATCCTGCAAACGGCTCTTTATGACCGAATTTATTTCATTGCTTAGTTTAAAGACTTCAGAACCCGAAGATTCTTATTCTTCTTCTTTATTACTAATTGTTGAAATTAAAGAGTTTTGATGTGATGGATCACGAGAAAACAGACTCGAGCGATAAAAATTGCGCGTTTATTCTCTCTCGCTTCGAATGATCACGAAAGTCTCGCAAAAAAATGTAAGTTTTCTTTTGTTTTCTTTATATCTCTCCGTTCTTCGATTTCGTTCGGGCACGAAAGATACGACGGATCACATCCAATCGTGTATTACGTAAGCATCACTTGGCCGGATGCATTGTGTGCACGTGAAACTGTGAGACGCGATTACGACAGCGATTGCAGCCGTTCGTCTAGGGACCCGCGAGAAGTTGGCGTGACACACGGCGTGTCTTCAAAAAACGCGCTCTCCAACGAGAAATCGAGCGCCGGAATCGGTGTTCTCTCTCTCGAGAGCGACGCGTAATATCCCTGACGCCGCTGTCCGTCGCGTCCCGGCAATCGATCAGGGATCGATCGTTTCTTGCAGCGCCGCCGATTGAGTATACGTGATCGATTTCGAAGTAAAGATCGCGACGAGGTTGGAACTTCGCGATTTGCTCAATTCCAACGTCGCTCGTCGGAATATTCTATAGAAATGGTTTTTCTGTTAAAAAAAAAAGAAGATACTCGCGACATCTTTATACGAGAATTAAATTATAGAAAAATATATTTTCTATTGCCACGAAGAGAAATGTCCTTCACGATACACGTTCGCGAGCGAGCGACGTACCGCCGTGAGAATCGACATCACGAAAACTCGATCGAGGGAGACTTGCGCGCGAGCTTCCGGCATTCTTTCAACCGATCGACCGCATCGCGTTTTCCGCTGTAAAAAGAGACGTTATAAGCGGTGAAAGGATTAATCGATATATCGCGCGTTGCGAACGAGTCCGGCGAGGCTGTCGTTTTTTTTTT
>QVOB01014854.1:0-13846 GCA_014839585.1 Pseudomyrmex concolor
GACGGACCACCTTTGTTAAAACCCGCGGTGAAAAAAGAGAAAATCGCGTTTATAAAATCAACTTCGCGCGCGTAACAAGCCGCGCGCTGAAACTTTGCGCGAACAAAGGGCGTAGGTACATTCAATTCTCCGCGTGTCTCTCTGTCCGATATGTCAATTTCGTCTCCATAAACGAATCGTAACGCGAAAGGTGTGAAAGGAGAGGAGGAGGAGGGGATTTGTCGACAGAACGGCACTGTAATCCGAACAAATGGATTTCTGAATCCGTCGACATTCAGGACGCGAGTCAAAACCACTGTGGGATGTTTCGCATTGTTATATTATATTTCCGCGCGCGATCATAAATTCACGCGTATTTTCGCGACCAATCTTTCGCTCTCCGCGGGGAGAGCCCGCCGTAAATGCGAACACGCTCGTTGCGGCCGCTGTGCGCGACAGTGCGTAAATTCGACAGTCATTTGTCACGCGAAAAGAGAAACATTTTCCTTCATATATTTTTGTTTTATATTTTTTTTCGACGATGATTCCCAGGCATAATATTTGCTCGAAATGCATCCGTAGTGGAGTCATAAATTTGACAAAAAAAAAAATACTTCCGACAAATCTTTCAAAATTTATGACACGGAATGGCGAGGAAATATTCATGGGAATATACAAAAAAAACGAGAGTAGAAACGGATGTCTCGTCGAGAAACATCCGTTTGCGAGTTACGCGAATTACTTGTCGCGCAGATTTTTTTCGGAAATATTAAAAATGATGAAAAAATTATTGTAATATTCCGAAATTGAATATTGCAAATTATTGTGAGATTCCGAGACCATTGCGTAATGCCGAGAGACGAGTCGAGCCGCGCTAAATTATTCAGCTGCCAGAAATGGAACCGCGCCGGGGGGAGGATCGATCGTGGCTAGTTCGCCGCGTAGGGTTGGTGTCTGTGCGTGAAGAAAAAGAGTTTCTCGGCAAACTTCCCCGGCTATAGAGTATATCGCTTGTGTTTGGTCTACCCCGATGCGCTCGCTATAAATATTCCATTCCGTTCTAGTTTAACGCGCAAAGTTTCCTCAAGCAGAGAAGTGTTACTCATCGGATATTCAAATACAAACTTACTTCCCGATATGCATACGCCGAATGACTCGGATAACTTTGCCTCACAGTATCCCGCGCGTTTAGCTCTTCGTGCGCCTGCAGCGGCAACTATAAATCGTAGGCGCCAATCGTCAAAGATTTATTATCGGTTTTGTCTCTCGAAATTTTTCAATTGATTTCTAAAGATGACAAACGATTTCTTCGGAAGCGCAAACTCGAATTTTGTTTTGCCGAACACTTTTCGTTCAGTAAACACACGATAGTGCGGAGTTCGCGACGGTTAAGTGACTACCGAGTCACTACCGAGTATCCTTTCCGGTAGGAAGCGCCGTTAGGACGCGTGTACTAACTGTATTCGCGGCTGTTGAAAATTACGACGCCGACCTGTGGCGGGGGTCAAAAGCCGTTCGACTCGCCCGTGCCGCCGCCGCCGCGGATTTCCTCGGCTTCACGTGTGTTCTTCGCGCTCGCGAAGCCAGACATTAGACGATCCTTACGCGCGCGCGCTACCGACGCGCCAGGTCAGTCACGTTATGCGAGGAGCGTGGGATCTCGGAGCGTCCGTTACGAGAGCGCGTTCCCGGTCGTACTCGAGACGCAACGCGACGCGTTGGCGAAATCTTCTCTTACTGAAAATCGCGCAGACATCGAATCTCTCCGAATTCCAGGCGCGGAAACGGAAGGATTTTTCCTCTTTTTTTAGAATATTCTGAGTTAAAATTTTCTAGAACGTAAAAGTACGGAAACGCTTGCGACATTTCCGTGAGACGAGCCGAAACGACGACGACGACGACGACGACGACATTTCCCCCGGGTTACGCGGAGTTGCGCTGCGAAACTCGTCCGTGTCTCAGGCAACGCGATTAAAATATATACACAATTGTCGTTCGCGCGGGCAAAAGACTCGCGGTGAAAGGAACGCGCAAGGTAAAAGCAAACTTATCGCGGGAGATAGCCGGGAGCACAAAACGAAAATAACGGTTTTAGCGGGAAATCAGAAACTGGGACTTTCTCCGCGCGCGAACGTTACACACGCGATCGTTTAACCGCTCTCGATATATATCGCAGGTGACGGCGGAAATTATCGGTCTATCAACACGCTTTTGTAATTGTCCCACGACGAAAGTTAGTTTTATTCCGCGTGCGTAAATTAATTTCGAGCGAAAACTTTCACCGCGAGTCCTCCACATTCGCGATCGTTTTTTCGTTCCTGTTCTCGTTGAATTGTTTATTTTATGTTTATTATCACGCAAAGGAACAAGAACAGAAAAAAAACACGAGAGAATAATTTAGATAAGTATCGCAAGTTAAAACGAAATTAAAAAAAAAAAAAAAAAAAAAAAACACCAAGGCGCGCGTGGTATATTTCACGGTTACACGTTCGTCGTTGGAGAACGAACTTCAACTGCGGAAGGGTCGATTTGTAAAGCCGACGATTATATTCATGAGGAGTTCTAGACGATTATGCTCGGCGGAAGTTGCGCATCCTTCCGATACGGCGACTCCCGACGCGTCCCGTTTTAGAAACGCGAGTAGAATTAAAAGTCAGCACCGTCCCTCCGGTATACTCACGTGCCGTAATTACGTAATGGCCAGCTGTTGTGTGTACGAGAATGGCATAGTTCGCACACAACAAAAACATCGTAATTAACTCGCGAACTCGTTGTGGCCACGTGTCTCTCTCGATGACTTGATTAGACGGACAAAAAGATTTCATTAAGCGGAGAGAGAGCGCGCGCGATTAAGTGCGTACGTAACGATCCCGCGTGTGTGTTTCTCGAGTTGCCACTTAAAACGCGTTCCATGTAAATGTCCGGAGACGGAGTAAAAAATATTAATGACATTTAAATACACGCATTTTACAGCGATAAGATCACGTAGACAATTTCCGACGTATTTCTTTCTAATTAACGGAAAGTACTTGGGGAAAAAATGCGAGTTTTCGATGACGCGCACCTGCGGACTGCCAAAATCGCCTTTATATACAACAAGGATTCTGACGCTTTGTGGGAACGTGCGAGAGGAGATCGCAACTTATTACGACCCCGGGGGAATTTATCGTTTCCGTCGTCGCGCGAACCAAGCGGGCTCGTTTCGCGTGAGGGACACGCGCGTGAAACGCGCCCACGGGCAAGGGAATCGAGAATTAATTCGAACACGCGGACGAGAAAACCAACGCCGGACGATTTAAGGCTCGCGGTGCAAAGCCGACGTTTAATTAAAACGAAATCGCGAGAACGTCGCCGCAGCCGCCGCGCGACTCTCGACCGCGATATTTTCGTAACGGGCTCTTCTTCGTCTTCCTTTGTGCGCGCTCGCGCACGAGTCGTGTCCTCGAAACTGGTTTTTGCGCCGAATAATTATTCCCTTCCAGGTAAACGGGGGCCTTATCTCCCGCGGATCCCGCGTGTATGCAAGCGCAGCGCTCCGGGCGCATCTTCGATTCGCGAGCTATGCCAACTCGCTCGTCGGCGCGCATCTTTGCTATGCGCGACCGGGGTGATCACATTTTCCAACCGTCGTCGGCGCGCGAGATCCGATGGGAAAGATATTTCCTTCCCGGACGTCTTTATCACGTTGATTTGCATCAGCAAAACATTTCGAAATGTTTAGAAGTTTAAAAACAATGTGTAGAAAGAATACACAAGTAGATTTTTTTAACTTTGTAAAAAGAAGTATTAGAGGTGTGTTGTGTGTGTGTGTGTGTGTGTGTGATTATTTTTGCTTATCTTATTTTTATTTACATAATCTATATTTTTTGCGTGTAAATAAACGAGCTATTTGTATTCTCTGTCTCGTTTATTTAACGCAGAGGCATTTTGGCACGAGGACGGTAGACTGTATCACACTAGTGTCAATCAAAAATCTTACGCCAGCGACTACTTGTTACTTGACGAATCGCAGAATCACGCGTGGCCCCGCACAAAAAAAAAGCAATTTGCGCGGCTCGTGCGTTTGGTGTGCCGCATATATGTATGTAGAGGCGCGGCACATGTTCGGGGCACGTTGTAGTACCGCCAGGACCGATTTAAGTGCTCTCTCTCTTTCTCTCTCTCTCTCTTGTTGGCCGGGTCACTCGAGAGGGCTTTTGTGGGCGCTTTCGATTTGAGGCCGGTGTCCGCGCGAGAATGAAGGCGAGAAGAAAGCGAGGGCTCTCGTCGTCGCGCGCTGCGCATTTCGGCCGGGCGCACAGGCCATTAAACTCGAATCGAGATACGCGTACAAATTAGGGCTCGCGTAAGCCCTTTCGGGGCTCCGCAAATAGAGCGGAGCGCGCCAGCCGATACCCCTAACGATATGTTTGCCCGAAGGGCGCGCATTAATAGATTAATAAAATTCTCCCCTCGCGCCGAAAATCGCAATGATTCGCTCTCCGTTGGAATGGGTTGAGACGATAAACCACCCCGAACATTAATATCGTTTTACCAGCGAAGATAATTAATTAGGGGGGTGAAGAGGAAAGACAAACAATTCTATTTGAGAACCTGCGAGAAGACAAAGCGATCAAAGGGTTTCGAAGGAACATTGACTTAAACTCTTGACAGGGTGGTTTCCTCTAATTAATCGCAATTTAAATAGACGCCGGCAATTTAAATAGACGGAGCTCCTAAAAAGTTGATTGCAATTTAATAAAATGTTACTTTACAAAATCAATAAACCTTGTTTTTTTTGATGAAAAACTTGAAATATCACAAGTGGCAATAAGAGCGAGTGAAATATCTCGACAAGTTTCTTCCGATATTGTAGACAATTAATTGAACGACTCTCTAATTAAGTCGCCTAAAATTCCCAGAACGATGATTATCTTCACTTAAACGCGCGACGGAGTTCGAGTCGCGTTCTGCGAAACGGCGATCATCACCGGAGTGAGGTCACCTTTAATCATGAACTCCACTTCGCTCTCTTATACGTACAACAACCGTACGCGTTGTTCGGCCGCCGCACACACTGGACCCTAACGATCGTTCACAGTTCGCGATAAATCGCCGTCGTTAACGTTACGAGGGTTCTCAATGGTTCCGTGCGTTTTATTTCCGTGTCAACGGGCTCGCGCACGTGAAAAACTGCGACGAGAGATTTATGTCGAGCGACGCCCGATCGAAGGACCGAACGGGCGGTACAGTTTACCTCGAGTTTATACAGACACGTCGAAAGTTCATTGGATTTCGATAAATCTTCTCTCAAATACCTTTGATCTTTGTGTTGTACGAGACATTTGCGTGCATTTTGTTTTCGTCGCGGATCTTCGTAGCAACGAGCCAAACAAGTAAACAACCAAGGGAAAACGAACGAGCGGAACACGCTTCGCGAGCGCGCCGGCGAACTCGCTCTCGCTATCTACACCGCTGATCGCGACATTCCGTTACGGTAATGGTATGATTATCGCGATAATAATTAAACGTAATTGGAGCGTGCCTGTAGGCACGCGACCCTCGCTCGTTCAGGCAGATGCGTGTCTCGAGAAAGTTGTGAATGTCGAAGACGATCGTCCGTTCGTCATTGTCGTCGGTTGCGTCTTTCTCAAGGATAATGAAAGCAACACGCCGCAGGTGCGTGCGAACACATGCCGATCTCGCGAACGTTACAAAAAAAAAAAAAAAGAAGCACGAAGAGTACACTAACAATTACGAAGGTGACAAGCGACATTTCGTAGCTGGATTTGGATTTCAACTCACGAACATCAAAAAGATAAATTTAACGAAACTTCGGTATCGCGATGAAATGCGCTTGATTATCCTTAATGATCATCGATAAGATTCGTCAGCGATGAAGAGCGATCATTAGCGGCTCACAAAGAACGATAATTGTGATTTAACGCAACGATCGAGTATGCGTCACAATCATTTATATTATAATTATATTCTAATTTGTTCGAACGTTTCTCAACCTTGTTATTGAGATTCTCATCAGCAAAAGTAAATTTTACGTTTTTGTTTTTTTCTTTTTATCGATCGGGAAATCGCGATCATTTATATTACAATTATAATTTCTTCGAACGTTTTACTCTTAAAAAATTCTCCTCAACAAAAATAAATTTTATACAATAATTTAAAAGCTCGTGAAAATGTACAACTAAATATTAATAAGTATTATATAAGATCGATACAAGCCAATATGTCGGATGTATGTGTGTATTATAATTTATTTATTTATTTCTCTTAGAGAGAGACTTAAGTCAGTTAATACACATGGATATTTGAGTTAAATTTAATTCGAAAATTCACACAGGATGCTTGATTTGCATTTCATATTTCCTGCGCGGAATGTAGCAGATCCAGGTTTGACTCCAAGATGTTTTTTTCGCAATAAAAATTTGTAACTTCATAGGGAAGTAAATTGAGTTTTTTACATATCAGAGATGCGAAGGATCCTATGTGAATTTTCGAATTAAATTGGATTCGAATTTCCATGTGTATTAATTTACACAAGAGAAGTAAATAAATATCATATAATTGCATTCGATATTAGCTCGTGATCGATTAACTTGGTTGTAATTTTTACAATTGTGTTCACATATACGTTCTCTCGAGCGTGCCATGAGTCTGGTGTAATTAAGCAACGACTGCCACATGTTTCCCTTTCTGTCCTCTCTCTCTCTCTCTCTTTTTCCGCAAGTTAAATTTCTCACCATGCTTTATCTCTCATTCTCCGCGCATTAATTTCCCCTCTAAATGCCTAAGCAATAAGTCACGGAGTCCGGTTGCAGTTCGGGCGCGCACATGCAAGGCTGAGATCATCGACACTTATGGTCATAATGCTTTCCCCCCGTCTCGATGCGTTATCTCCCTCGTCTCGGCCGTTTCTTCGCAACCTCAACGAGACTCTCGTACGTACCTTCTCTCGCGCAATTTTTTCCCGCACTTCGTCGAGAACTCAAACCGCGCTCGAGACTCGAGAAGAAAAAAACGCGCAACGTTGCGCTATGAGGTAGAAATGCGCGCGCCGTATATAAAAGAAAGCGCATCGCGCGTTCTAATAAGTCGAAGATGCTGTAAATCACGAGTGCGCGAAGCGCGACACGGGTAAGAAACGCGACAGCGGACGAGTACAAGTCGAGACTCGTCGATAGCTGCTGTTCTTCCGCGTGGAATCGATTTGTGCTCATTTAAACGCCAAGAAAAGTAACCTCGCGCGCGTTTTCGAGAAACCGCAACGGTATCTGATGCGCAATGAAAGATAAACACATCGAGAGAGACAGTTTATTATGTTGGCAGACGAAGAAAAAAATGGAGTCGCTTTAATTAAAAGTCGCTGCCAGAGAAAAATAAATAGCTCATTTAATTGCACGTGCGATTAATTTAACATCGAGATTCTTAAAGCAATCATCTGCTGTGTGTAGTTCAACAAAAAATGTTTTAATTTTTTTTTAAATAAAATATTGATGTTGCATCAACGAAATTTATTTCATTATTAAACTAATGCTTGACATCATTTTTTCCATGTACAAATCCGCTTATTATTAGATAAATATTTATTTATATATAAGTATTTATTTTCTTAGACTGTCGACCACAAATTGTATTAGAATCCTTTTCAAAATTGCACTACAACGCCAGACAAAGTTTTTAATGTAAAAATTTGTTACACCGAGCCAACGTATTTGGCAGTGAAAACACAAGCAAACTTGTATTCCGTGCAGTCTGCGAGCGACGATTATCGCTGACAGTTTATTGCGACAGACTCGATTAATTATTCGTGCATCTGCTCGCTCGCGATAGCGCGCGAGAAGAGACGTGAATCAGATGCGACGTATATGTACACGCTCACGCGTGTGTATAAACTCACTACGCGAGATATAAAAATATCGAGCATTTCCTCAACGAAACCGTGTCGACGCCTATTTAGAGAACTGCTGGCAGAAGTGCGAGCTTGTAAAGCGAGACCGTCTTCGACGTCGTCCTGAATATTTCACAGCCCGAGTTTGTTTCCTTCGAGTTAATACCCTTCTGTATAGCAAAGCTCTTCACGAATAAATCACCGAAAGTTGTAATCCTCAAAGTGACATGAGATCCAAGTCTTTTTGTGACGGAGCATGTCTTTTTCGCGTAAAAGTGCGTTACGCGTTAATAAAAAATATTCGCATGAAAACAATATCGTTAACATATTTATTTGGTGTGCCGGAAACAGAAAACTAACCGGAAACGAACAGAACCGAAAAAAAAGGACTGATCGTTTTAATGGTCCGGATCGATCGTTTTATGCGTTCGTTCAACTGATTTCGACAGAAGCCTGAAGTTGAGGTTGTCAAACTACTGGCAGTAGAGGAGTGCGTTGCCCTCTTCGAAATAGATTACACGGATCGTTATATCGTTATTTCTGGCGTTCTGTCTGACGGTGCAGTAGGAAGCGCGAAAATAGACCGTGGATTTAATCGATTTTCTGTCAGCGCATTTGCGCGCGGTTATGTTCGATTTTACAAGGAAACCGCGCGTCAAATAACAGCTCTTAGCGAAGCGGCCACAGGGCGATTGCGGAGCAATTCTATGAGGACGATTGTTTGCTAGAGAGAGAGAGAGAGAGAAAGAGAGACAGACAGCGTTTGTTTCAAAGAACAAGAGAAAATGCGGAGATATGTGTACTTTCCTGGAACGGACAAGCGTTTCATAGAGAAAACCTGTTTCACACAGGAACTGTTTTCCACTCACCTGAAACAGAAAAAAAAAAAACAACGAAGAATCAATATTACGTTCCAGTGAGACCGAACCGCGAGATTGTCGGGACTTCAAAACCGAAACTAAATCTAATTTCGAAAGCGTTTTCTATTTTCTTACGTCACGCGCGCCTGTTTCGCAATGACTCGATCAATGACCGCAATCAGAGATCGGTAACGTTTTCACCGAGTCGCGCACAGCGAGAGTGTAATCAATCGGTAATTAAAAATCAGCGTCGCGATGTCTCGCGTCGTTTTTTTTTTTTTTTTAATTTTTATCGTCCTATTTGTCGGTTCGCTCGGAGTCGCGCGGTTTCGTCGCGCTTCTCGATGCGAGAAAGAGGGCCCATTCATCCGTGCGATCGGCGCACCGAGAGACGAGCGTTAAACCGAGGGACAGTGATAAATGAGAGAGGCAGGGACAAGAAATGCCACAGCGTGTCGAAAAAACGACGGAGAAGATTCTCCGAGAAAGTGACAGCGCGCGGACGCGAAAGAAGCATCCGAGTATGTGTTTAGTCTGCAACTCGAAAGAGAGAGAGGCAGGCAAAAGCTTCTTCTTATCTTCATGTACACGAAGGATCTTATAAAAATCGCACAAAAATTCTTATGAGAATCATAAATAATTCTAAAAATTATTTACGACTGTAAAACCTCCCCCCCCCCAAAAAAAATAGATTTGCGTGTGATTCAACTAGTTTTTTTTTCTGAGACGAACACGTCTTACAACGTCTTCGCGAACGTGCTCATGACTAAGAAAACACTCCGAAAAGGCCGGGATGATGAAACCCTTTATTCTCGGATTGAATCAAGCCCGCTTTTGTCCCGACGCCGCCTTAATTATGTATCTCCGCGGAAAAGGGACACTATGTGCGTGTGTGTTTCGAGAGTTGCCAACGCGCCGTGCGTGTGATTCATCGTTCATTTGGTCTCTCTACCGTTATGTGCGTCGTCGCGAGCAATACAAGTACAAGCGCACGCTCTATTTCTTATCATCTCGTTTTCTATCGCATGACGCACGCACGTAAGGAAGGGCCTCCCTCCGAAGAAACCTGAGAAAAAGAGAGAAAGAGGGAAGCGAGAGAGGGAGAGAGAGAGAGAGAGAAATGTAGAATGGATATAAGGAGAAAGGCGCTTGACCGCGTAAGCTCCGGCGCGGCAGATAATATCGGTATAAGTCGCTTTATTGCCCGCCACCGTTACTTTTATTGCCGACCTTGTTGGCAGCACATGACGAACGTTCTCCGCACACACGTGCACGTAACACTGCGCGTTTCAGCTTAGCGCGTGAAATAATACGTGTTGTTTAATCCGAAATTATCGTTTTTTGTCGGAGAAGGAGAGGAGGAGAACGAATCGAAGTTTTGCGACTGATTCGCGGGATTTTCTCGCGTGTCTAGACACCTCGTTACAAAACACCGCTGACCGCGCGAGCGTGAAGAAGACCTGAATTAACAGTCGGTTAAATTACCTACGATAATTAATACGAGCACGCACGCTCGTTCCGTTTCGACGGGCTAAACAAACGACGGTGCCGCCGCGAAAATGAATAAGTGCGATATTTTTTTTTTTTTTTTTTTTTTTTTCCCGGGCGTTTCGCCAGGGAAAACCTGCATGGCATCGCCTGCACGCGGTGAACGACGTTAATCTGGTGCACGCGTGCATTATTCATTCGCAGCGTTCAAACACACATCGCTTTTACCAGCGCCGTATGTCCCGCCGCTCGGTTTTCTGGCGCAAACTCTCCGCATGCACCAGACTCTTTTGCGCGTTCGCAGGCCGCGATCCATTCACGAACGCGTTGCGTTTTATTTCCCGCGAGTCATACGTGCGTGTACTCTTTTTTTTTTCTATCGCATATTTTCCTGTCGACCGAGACAACAACATCGCGATTGCATTAACAGCTCAGGAAAACGAGAACAGAGCGAATATCATTCTGCGGCTCGAGAGGAGAGAAAAAATAAATATTTCTGAAGGACATTTTATCCTTTTTTTTTTCTCCCATCTTTTCTAAGAGAATTAATGATGCAATGCTGAATATCTCGACAACACACTTGAAGAGGATAATTTAAAAATATAAAAAAATAAGAAGTTTTTATTGCATGAAACTCTTCATTGTGTACAATTCACGAGCTAGAAAGCCCGCGGGAAATTTACGACCGTAATGAGCTCACTGTTGGTTCCGCGGATTTGCAATGCGCGGTCTGACCCAGTGAGTTTCCATCCGTCCCAGAGTCCTCCTTCTGTCCGGATGGCATCAAAGGATCGGTTTCCGGTTTGCGGCGGAGAAGAAGAAATAGTCAGGGTCGTTAATCTCTCGGCGGATGACGAGGCGGGAGTTCACGGGTCTCTCCGCCGTGCCGGCCCGAGCGTGACTCATCCGCGAGGCCCTAAGGAGAGAACCAAGAGAACGTGGAAGAAAGCGACGACGATCTCTATGTCGAGACTCGAGCATCCACGCCAAAGTCGATTCACGCTCCGGGATTGTAACGCAAGAACACAATCGCGGCAAATCGAAGGCTTTGTTTTGTGTGTGCGCGGCGCGGGTCGAACATCGCGCGAAGATTACGGCGAAAACGAAACACAACGTTCGTCACCTTGAATTGAAACGGCGAATTCTATTTAGTAGCAAATTCTTCGCGCGATGACAAATTAGATGTATCATCATGTAGAATATTTTAATAGTCTGAGTAATATTTGATGTAATTTATTGTAATAAATAAATTTTTTAATAAATAATTATAAACAAAGTGAGCTCTGGTATGAAATTACAAATTAAATTAAAATAAATCTAAGGAGCTGAACATTTACTGATTTACACGTGCAAAGTTGAAGTTGAAAAGACTTCACATTAAATTTGGAACGTTTCGAATTGTTTGTGATACAAGGCTTAAGATATATATCAGTAAATTCAAGACTGCCAATCGTCGAAGAGAAGACACAACAAGTAGAAACAGTGAGAGTGGAAAAACGAATTGTTAAAACTGCCAAACACCGACCGTCCTCAACCGTCACAAAACAAAACGCATGCCGTCCTACCCAACAACGTACATATAATTCTGAATCTGAACAGTTCTAAAATTTTTTCACTGTTTCTACTGTTGTTGAGTTTTTTCGACGGTTGGCATGCAGTCATGAATTTTATTGACATGTATCCCAAGTTTTTTTTTGACTGAGGATCAAAAAATAAACAGATCGAAACGTGAAGTCCAATGTGAAGTCTTTTCGCCTTCAACTTTGTACATCACATGTTCAATTCCTTTTTTAAGTTTATTTTTTTTTAATAAATAAATTTTTAAGATTGCGTCTGCACATATCTCGCAACACGAAAGAAAACCGCGGAATTTAGTTCTCGTCAAAGTAGTAACGGGAGCGCGACGCGAAGCTGATGTCTTCGGAATTCAACAGTGTCGTCTTTTTGAATAAACTATCAGAGAGGCTCGTCGGGGGATCGATTGGTGAATTATGCAGATGCGAGAGCGAGAAAGGGTGAGAAGCTGCTGATAGGACGCGGTGCGCGCGCAAACGATAGCGCAAACGGGGCTGCAACAAAAGCTTGAAAAAAAGTCACTTTAATAGCAGCCGCAGGATCTTCCGAGGGACAACCCGCGCTGTAAACTAACTTTTAAAGAGAAGGAACACGGTGGCGCGCGACCCCGCCGCAACCGAAGGGACACACATTTTGTGGATTAAAAGGATAAAAGGACGCTCTTTGTGCGTCTCTCTCATTGTTCGCGAAATCAGATCCGATCTATCGCTTTATGAGGTGACGATTAAAGCGGCTATTAGGCCGCGCGACTATTTTTTCCTGTTCCGATAATGAAGGATGATCCTTATCGAGCGCAATAATGTAAATTAATGCGAAGATCTGACGCGGTGCGTGACAATGACGTGTGCGAATTGTTGTTTTTTTTTTTTTTTCTATGCCGCGTTACGTGAGGGATGGCAATTCGAAAATTACGGGGGAAGAATTTTTCAAAGCGACATCCAATCACGTTGCCGATATAATCAACCTGCAGACGTAATAGTCGCACGAAGACGTCGCGTTTGGCTAGAAAACGGGAAATTCGCCAGATGACAGAAATTTACGTTTCAAGCGGCTTCTGCGGTTTGTTGTTATTTTCGCGAATGAGACGATGCGAGAACGACACGACGATTATTTCCCAGGCGCGGAGAGGCAAACCGCGAACAGCGTCGTAACAAATTCAAACCGCAAACTTAATTACCTATCGATAATGACGAGCGTGCGCGCGCCGTTTCGTGCCGTTGCGAAACTGGTTGATTCTAATTACCGAACGGAAATGAGCACTGGCGAATCATATACGAAGAGTTATTGACATCGATCTTTTTTATGATCTGCTTTTTTCTTGAATTTTGCAAAAGAAAAAAAGGTGTGCGCGAGAAAACCCCATAATAATTTAATTACTTGAGAAATAGCGATAAACGAGATAACGTTTCATACACAGCTAATCCCGCGTCGTTCAATTAATGAATCTGGATTAGTAACATGTAAAAAGATAGATGCATGAAAGCAGCTTTCTGTTTACAAAAATGGAATCTTCTTAAAAAGAAATAGAAAGCCGTGCGCTGTAATGCTAACCTACTTATTTCGTTCGAAGAACGCTCAAAATAAAAATAAAAAAACAAAAAAAAAACAAAAGAAAAAGAAAATACTTCACATATGGACAGAGAAAGAGAAAGTTGCGCATAACTCTGCGCATTCTTCGTCGATACAAATTCGGGGAGGTTACGATGATGACTCACGCGAAAAAAATTATGACGTTATCTCGCGGGATGGTTGCGGAAGGTAATAAAAAAAAATACGACGCGCCGCTTAATCGCAATCGCGCAAGATTAATTGCGTTATTACGTTATCGCGCTCGTTCGCTCGCGCGCGCCGCTAATCAGCTGTTGCAATTAATCGCCGTCGGGTTCGATGCTCCGCGCGGAGTTGCGCGACGCTTTAATCCTTCGTCGACGGTGGCCGATTCACTCGAAACCCAGATGGGCGTTTGTTTAAATTTTATCTAAATAATAATAAATTTATTTAAATAATAATAAACATATTTAAAAAATAAATAATACATATTTGTGTAGCAAGCAACGTT
>QVOB01014855.1:0-15025 GCA_014839585.1 Pseudomyrmex concolor
TCTCTCTCTCTCTCTCTCTCTCTCTCTATCTCTCATCTCTTTCTTTCTCTCTTCTCCGTGTATCTTTTCGCTATAATTCTTACTCGCGACGCCGGATTCGGTGCAAGCAACGGTATGAAAATCGCGCGCGTGACGTTGGTGTACTTTTCTCGGCATAAATTCACAAATAAATCGCATGTTGTTTGTTTTTTTTTTTTTTTTTTTTACTCCATTCAAAATTCATCTGGACATTACACATTTCAGGTTTCTGTTGTTGCTTATTTAATAACTCGGCTAAACATTGAATGGCACACGTAACATCATCACATTATTGCAATTTGATGTACCAGAACAAGAATTGTTATTATTCCTATATTTCGAATGACTTTCCGCGCGTACGCGATTAAATAAGCTCCATTTATATATATTCATGTGTATATATATATGTACTATAATCTTTCAAAAAGTTTATAAATTCATCATAATCATTAAAAGAAAATAGCTTAATCAAATATATGTATATACATATATGTATATATATATATACATATGTGTATATATACAATTTGTTGAAAAAAGTTCATTTCATTTTCATTTCAATCAAAAGATATGAAGTTTAAAAGGACAGGAGAAAAGTCTTTCCGCTCGTCGTTCTTTCTCTTAGGAGTTAGATTTTTTTTTCTGTGAATTTATACACACAACAGTCTCTGTGTAATTCCTACGGGACATAGAAATGATGCTTGATCTCGGTTATGTGCAGTCTAAAGCGGGTTATGCAGTTAAAATAAAAATGATGTTTGCAGTGTGTTCGACGATAGGCAAATAATGCAAGGTAAATATAATGTTCTACGTAGCAAGAGTACTAAGTATATCAATTCAATGATCGTCCATTTCATGGACACGTTGACGTTTAGGTTGCGGCACCTGATGTTCCGGCGGCTCAGGACTCTCGACGATCGCGAGCGGAGCTGGAGAACCCGGTGAGCTGTCCGACTCGTCATGAGTACGTTTGCTAATTCCCCCGACGCCAGCATCGGGACCGATAAAATTTCCACTATTTTCAGAGAGACCATTAGTAAATCCGCATTTTGTCATTAATCGTGAAACAATATGTAGAAATTCTACAAATTATGTACCTGTAATTATATGTTGTTTGTACAATAACAGGAGCTGGACTGTATTGGCCAGCTGGAGATAAAGAATGATCTTCTACAGCATTTCCAGGCACCAAATATTTTTCTATTTTAATTCAAAAATTCGGATTGGTGAGAAAACTAAATTCAAGGAAAATACAAAGCTTGTATATTGTCGGCAAAGGAAGAAAAATTTGAACCTTCTCTTGCCGCGTCCGCACTGACACCGTTCGTTACAACTCCTGTCTGCATTAAACGTCCCTTGTGAGATGACTGAGTCGACGTGTACGGGTGACCAGGAGAACCAGGCGCGGATTGACTTGTCGCAAGTTGTCCAGCCGGAGAAGGGACTGAACTATCAGGATATGATTCAGGACCTGGGGAAGCCTCTCTACTAAGACACTCCGGTGTCATCAATCCACTAATACCCACGTGAGACGGTGAAGCTGGTGCGCTTCTGTTGACATTATGACGTAATAAACAGCTTATCTATTGCACGTTATAGCATGGATAATTAATTGCTGATATTACCTAGATGACAATGCTCCGAAAGGAGGGCGGAAACAAGGTACACCACGTTGTCTTCTTCGTCTGAATGCCTGATCGATCAGCTTTGCCTCCGATTGGGGATCTATTTTCCAAAAAGAACCTTTTCCTGGTTCTTCTTGACTTCTGGGTACCTTAATAAAGTAGCGATTTAATGATAGATTATGCCGAATTGAATTTTGCCAACCCTTATCCGCTGTTCTATAATAAGGGTAGTTTTTTGTGATGTAAGAGTAGATGCCTGACAATGTGAGTTGTTTATCTTGCGCTGATGCTATCGCCTGCACGATCAGTTGTGCATAAGAATACGGTGGCTTCGTTTCGTCCTTCGGTGGACTGTAGTGTGGCGCAGTGCCATTTGGGCCGGAACCGTTTCCGCTTCGGTAACGCGTATCAGCACCGGGTTCAGGACTAATTTGTCTGCTGGAACTTTGTCCGCCTTCGTGCCTCTCCAAGGTATGCCTGTCCAAAGAAGAATTCTGTGGGTCGTTTGCCACTGCAGCTGCATACGCTGCCACCATCTGCAGATCTGCAGAGACATTTCGTCTATTCTGACCGGCGCGCGGACTTGCTGGACAAGAATTAGCAGCACTGATTGTTCCTGTGGGCGATGGAAACGGACTGCTGTAACCAGTATCAGGAATATTTATCCGAAGCGGCGGTAAGGGCGCTCTCTGTTTAGGTGGAGATGGCACACGAACGTTACTTTGTTCTTGTTCGTCCACTAGTGATTGGAATACCAATCTTATCGTTGTACTGGGAAATCTGAATGTACATCTGTAAAATTTAAGATTTGTGTGATAAATAAGTTCACGTATATATTATACATGAAAATTGCACGAAACAATTTATTGTCTAGGGAAATACAATAGTATTCCAAGATATTTACTATATCTATGTGCTATATGTGTATCACTCATATATACTACTCATATTATTTCATTACTCTTCATTCAAGAATAAAATTTTCTTCTCAATCTCTCTGATTGTAGTTTTTAAAGTCAATCTGTTTACATTATGAGTCATGTGACTACATTTAGCATTTTTATCTCTTTCTAGCTGTTTCCTATCTTTTACTACCCCATCCTTTTGACAACCAATCTATACTAGATATTCCTGATTATTGTTTTCACTTATATTTTTCGATCCTATTGTCAACAACATCAGATTAAGTTGCAATATATTTGGTGTTTCAAGATAGTAAACTAAAACGTAACAGTGTCATTGATGGCACAACTACCTAAGTTGGTATATTTATTGCACATATCAATCAACTGATGAGAAAAAAATAACGAGATTTGTTTTGTTCGCAGGCAAAGTAAATAAAAAAAGTCCAAGCACTTACGTCTTTGGCAGCTGAAAAGGCGGAGCGCCCTTACGTTGAAACACTCCGTCAACGAATACGCCGTTCTTGCCATTGCACGTCATGAAGAAAAACGGATGATCATAGTGGATCTCGAGATGCCGTCGCGAGATAAAACTTGAGTGGCCCATGTTGACGTCGACCTCACCCTTGCTGCTGTTGCGGCCGATCGTGATACGCCGCTGTCTAACCATGTACTCGAACTCGCGACCCTCGAGTCGCGCTATCGGTGCGCCCTTCGATTCCGGATTCCACTGCATCTTCGTCGGACTGGCCGGTGCCGACTTCAATGCAAGCAGAGCCCACGCGTCGCTCTCCTGGGTACGAGAGTACGTAGACATAGCACCGAGAGAGCGTATGAGCCGTAGTGTAGTTGAGAGCAGCACGGGAAAGAAAGGAAGACAGAGTTGGGCAAAGAGTGAGAAAATGAAAGAGAGAGAGAGAGAGAAAGAGACACCGAGAAAAGTGCAACAGAGATGGCGCGATTCGAGAAAGCGAGACCGCGAACGCGATTTTGATAGATTAGCCGCTAGAGATTGTAAGATAGACCCGACGGACGCGTAGACAGATGCGTTAGATAAATTGATACGCGAGGTACAACATCGGTAAAAATGGAAGAATACAAATGTTCTTGCGTACAGATATATAGATAATGACAAATATGACACACGCGACAGAGACGAAGTGACTGAGATGTAGGTAACGAGAGAGAGAGAGAAAGAAAAGGAGTGTGTGTGTGCGTGCGTGAGAGAGAGAGAGAGAGAGAGAGAGAGAGACAAAAAGAGAATGCCGGGTACAACAAAAACGTGTGCGAGAAAAAGCTCGCGTAAGGAAAAGAAAATTCTGGCCGACAAAGGGGTAGTCTTTAAGTGAGATGAGGCGAGGCGACACGCAAGGGAATACACGTACGGATGGGACTCGCGTAATCTCCACCACACACGCGAGTATACTCGCGCGAAATATGGCCGTTTCTCGAACTCTCCTTTCTCCGCACCAATCCTCGGCGGCGCGTGTCTCTTTTCTCTGTGTGCGACTTGGTGTGTCTTCACGCGCGCCGCGAGTTCGTGTGTGCGTGCGCGATATATATATATACGTATATGAGTATAATATATATATATATGTTAAATACACAGCGTCTCGCACACCGCGCGCGCGCGCGCCCGCGCGCTTGTTACGTTATGCACACACGAATCAACAACGTACGATAACCGCGCGCACGAGACCTTCCTCTTATGTTAAACCAAAAAAAAAAAAACCGATATTTAAGCACACCTTTCAGTCGTTTTGTTCCTTATTTTAATATGATATCCTGCTATCCGACCGGTCCAAGATCACGTGTGCGTACCTTCTTTTTCCTTTTCGATTTAACGGATGAAGAATCGCAACGGGCGATAACAGATCGAAGGCGACGGTTCTCGTTCGACTTTGACGATCGTAGTAGTAATCTTGCAGCACACAAATATTTTCTTCTCTTCTTGTTTACCCACAATCCGAAACGTGGGTGGCCACACGTGACGCGACAACCGCGAATCGGCGCCTCATTTGAATTGCGGAAGCGCGAGTGTTTCGCGGTGTCAAAAGTGTCACTCAAAAACCCGCGTACGGGTTTCGCGTCTGACGCGAGCGCGCAGCGAACGAACGTTGTTGGCGCGTCGCGACCGTGATCGCGAGAAAAAAAACATTCGGAAGAAATTCCGCGACTTATGTATTTTTCGCTGAAATTCGCACCGTAATTACGTTATATTAATGAGTGACATCTACAATGACCGGCATTTATAATAGACCTGTTCAAAAAGTTAATTATTGGCACCTGTGTACCGCCGCGCCGGTGTTTTTTCTACACCAGGTTCAGACGGTGCATCCACGCGGAGTTATCACGAACGCGCGTGACCTTCGCGGATTTTGCGCACACGCGCGCGCACACACACATACACCTCTCCACAGATGCCAAATATCGCAAGGTGCAGCGCGGTGGGGATATGAGGAGGCATAGCGCGACACTGGAGAAAACGTAGAGTTAAAAATTTATTTTTTTGTTTTTGTGTTACAAAATTCGCGCTCGCTGTTGTTGTGTTGTCTCGCTGTTATCTCGCGCGATCTTGTTGTCAAGTTGCCGAACGACAAGTGTGAACATGAAAAGTGGGATCCCGATCGATGACCGAGATTCATAAGTGTCACCGCCGAGACACACCGCCGACACACGTCGTGCATCACGATGCGGTAGCTTTCACCAGGAGTTGCTGTTACTCGTCGTTGATCGCCGTGATATAGTTCCGTCCGCGTATTTCTGTGTATACACGGAGACGGCAAGCTGAGAACAACAGGACGAGCATCTCGCCCAGGGTCACTTGCAGCATGCTCAGGATTTGTAACAGGCGGATATTATGGCTGCAGGTGATGCCAGCACGGCGAAGCCTCGTCAAGAGAAGCAGTACGACTACCTGCTCAAGTTCCTGCTGGTGGGCGACAGCGACGTCGGCAAACACGAGATCTTGAGTGGCCTTGAGGACGGCGCCGCGGAATCGCCATTCTGCAGCGGTAGCGGTGCGTGTCTCCCCTTAAATTTTCAGACTTTGTCTTTCTCCCAGAACGAACAACAAAATTATAAATGTCGAAATATGTGTTGAATCTTGAAGATAGTAATCGCGTTGGCGGTTATTTCTCATCGTCTGACAAGTTGTTTGACAGAGTTCTGTTTCTTTTTTTGATGATTTTTGAGATCTGAAACTTTCAATTGCTGTTTTGTTTTTAGCTTACAAAACTACTACCATTCTGTTGGATGGAAAACGAGTGAAGCTGCAATTATGGGATACTTCGGGTCAAGGTAGATTCTGCACTATCATTCGGTCTTATTCCAGAGGTGCCCAAGGTATACTTTTAGTGTATGACATCACTAATAAATGGTCCTTTGACGGCATTGATAGATGGTTAAAGGAAGTTGAAGAGGTTAGCAATCCAAGTTTATGTTGCAAGATATGGTTTTACGTGTTTTACTACTATAATAGTTTATTATTTAATGGTTAAAAAATGTAATTGGACTCTGCAAAATTTTACAGCATGCGCCTGGAGTACCAAAAGTATTAGTTGGCAATCGTCTCCACTTGGCTTTCAAGAGACAAGTGGGACAACGAGATGCGGAGGCTTATGCGGCTAAAAATCGAATGGCGTTCTTTGAAGTCTCGCCTTTATGCGACTTCAATATTAGAGAAAGTTTCTCCGAACTATCTCGCATGGCTTTGCACAGGAACGGCATGGAAAGATTATGGCGATCCAACAAAGGTACCGAGAGTGTGTTCTATTCAGATTTTTCAAGTTACTGGTGAAAAGATAAAAAAAAAAAAAATTCTGATTTTGATAATTTTATAATTTGTACAGTGCTCAGCCTGCAAGAATTAGCATGTCGTGCGATAGTCGCTCGGACGACGGTTTACAGTATCGACCAGTTGCCGTTACCCAAGACGATCAAGTCGCATTTGAAGTCGTACGCGATGACAACCACCTCCCAGCTTCGCTACAGCTGCAACCGTTCATTGAGCTCCAGCAAAAGTTTGGGATCCCATCATTGGAAGTTGCGCTTTGTTGGCCACAATAACGTGCTGTCGACACCCGGCAGCATCGTAGACTCTCGTACAAGCTGCGTCGGTCGCAATTCATGCACAGTATCTTGAGAGTAACAAGACTCTTCAGAGTAGTGTTTTAACATTACTTAACAAACAAAAAAACACGCAGCAATCAACGTTCTTCCTTCTTGCTCTTCTCCCCTTTTCCTCATTCTATCGAGATTACGAACGAGAATACGTGTTTTACGATGTTGTTATCATAAATTCATAGTAATTTCCGTTAGATTATCATGTGATAGAATATACAAGTGTGAAATAATTCCGACTTGTCACTTGGCTAACATAGTTGACAGGACATACACTTGTTGTGTTTTTTATATAGGTAGTGCGAGATACAAATTTTCTATTCGTATAGTTTGACGACATTCAGGAAACCGTGCACAATTTTATGGACGAACAATTTAATAACGAGCTTAAAAACAGCCACCAATTTTGTCGTACACCAGTGCCATCTGTTACACGAAATAAAGAAAGATATGTTGTGTATGTTACGCGTAATGTTACGACATGTATAAAAGCGAGAGAAATGCTAGACCATATGTGAATATATATTACGTGATATGTCATCGATGTCACAGAGCTCGTACGAATTTTCCATCAACGGAAGAGATTGCGAGAAGAAAGAGAGAGAAATATATATGTACGTGTGCGTGCGTCGATCGAAACACACATTGTGGTTATTCGAGAGTGTGCCCATACTTTGTAGTTCTTTTAAGTCGTCTTTTCTTTTTCTTTTTTTTTTTTTTTTTTTTTTTTTTTTTTTTTTTTTTTTTTTTTTTTTTTTTTGCCGTTATTTGAAACACCGTCTTCACAAACGTATCTCTGTGCGGAACATACAAATTTTTTCGTTTCTGAAACGTAAGCTTGCAAGAGCAATGAGTAATGAACTGAAAAGTACAAGTTTGCTAAGTCTACGGTGGTTGTGGTGTAGACTAATAACGATAGCATGTAAGCGTAGAGAGTTTAGAGCAGCTGATTCGAGAGATAAATTAGCGATATAAATATATATATATATATATATTATAAAAAAAAAAAATTACGGAGTCCGAAAACAAATTTAATATATTTATATATACCTCCGATATACACTGTGCTTGTCCCTTGCGTGTGTGTATGTAACAGTTTTACTATCGAAAGCTATCGATTGCCAAGTGCACGGGAAAGAGCTATATTTTTTAAAGAGACGGTTTTATAAACAGCAATAAATTTGACTGTTTGTCCTATCCATACGGTATGAGATTTTGCATTATTTATAATCAATCGATGTAATTTATTTCTTCGACGTTTTATGTTTCTTTTTCATGTGTAATTTTATAAATTGTGCAAAGAGATTAATTTTCTCTTTCTCTTTATTTAATTTAACAAAATACAAAAAAAAATTACCTCGAATTGTATTTAAATGTACTGCCTTATTTAATTTCATCCAAATATAAATGCCAAGCTGTGTACAGTGTAAGATTGCAGGAGATGCGTTTGTGTGTAACATAGATAAATAGATAAGTAGATAGATAGATAGATAGATAGATAGAAAACCTACTCGATCTCTAACGATATATCTGTACAAAATTATTCAATACCAGAAAAGCACACGAGATGTATTTATATATATATATTACATTGAATTTTTTTAACTAAATTATATGTATATAAAAAAATTATTATAATTGTTATATTTATATATGTTTATACGCATGTGTATACATATATAAAAATATAACACGATGTGCTTTGTCTTGTGAAATGTATTAAATAAACTCAACACTGCATTAATAACATAGCGCACGATATGTGCATAATCAGCATAAAAGATTTCAGATCCTACATCGGACATAAATTTTTCTTTGCTATACTTATACATGCATTTTTGTTATAAAAAACCAAAAAAAAAAACAAAAACAAAAAATGATTTTTTCGTACGTGGAAATCGATTTAAAAGGGGCCACATGAAACATTAACGCAAAAGTAGAAAACGCCGTCCCATGTTGGAAAAAAAAAACAAGAATAATTTTCTAATTTAATAAAAGAATAAATTTGTTGAGAATATTTCTAGTTTTTATTACATAATTTTAATTTTTTCAAGTTTAGCTACAGCTAAATTTATTACTTTAATCAAATTTAGTTCTACCGATACATTACCATTTCTAGAAGTGACAGAAATTGGCAACATTTTTTTTTTTTTGAAAATTTTAATGTTCCGTTTGTGTTTATTACTCTAAGCACTGCAGCTTTTGGTGTAATCAGTATGTATACTCCATCTACAGTAATTCTAACGTAATGTAACAGCAAACGTGACCTGATTTTGATTTACATACATGAAGATTCAACTATAAGTCCATAAATTGTCAAGTTAAAATACATACATTGTATATTGAAAATAAAACGATTATTTATGAATATATACATGGCATAAAGTAAACATTTAAACAATCCTTTCATGAATAAATTTGATAGAAAAACAAATTGTATAGCAAAATTCACCATTCATTGGAAATAAGTGTGTTATATATTTCCTCTTATAGTGCATAATTGTTAAAATAAATTCTAAATCTAATCTAAATTTTAGTTACAGCATTCAAAAATTTGTAGCTTACAAAGAAGAATTTAATATTGCAATAAAAGAATTTAAAAAGATTGATATGTGGAACAGTCGCATGTGTTTATAATCGATACCAATAATTAATAACATATTCTTTTCTTAAAGAAAAAATATATATCTTATGTATATATGTGTATAAATATATATGTGTGTATATATATATAGAGATATAATAACAGTAGATTGTTTTGTAATAAACTTAGTTTATACGTAACATAATTAACAACTTAATGTATCTAATGTTTTTTTTTTTTTACTATCCAAAGTGACTACGCGAACTTATAAATTATCGGCGTGAGTCTGAGTATTTGATGAATTATTAACATAAATATATAAAACAGATAATTATTAAAATTGTTAACTTCGAGACCACGAGAATAAAAGACACCGTTAACACTAATAAATATATGTATATCTATATCTCCACAAATATAATATCATAAAATATATTGGTTAGATTGTTTTAGAAAGAATATAATATCAGATAAAGAATATTCTGAGTGATTGAGAGAATTGTTTGATGAACGTCACGTAAATGAAAGCTATAGTGTGCCAATATTCGAGTAAGCTAAACCTTAATATCATTACAGCTTATAAACTTACATGTGTATATACATTCATATATATATATATATATATGCTTACATTTTATATTAATATTAATGCTCATCACAACAATGTACTATTTTTCTAAGAAAATTGATATATTTATCAACACTCAATTAAGACGTAAAGACAAGTTTTATGAACAGCCAACATGTTTAATATCTATTAAAAAACAAAAAGAACAAAAAAAACTCAGATATAGACATTATACGCATACATACACGTGCGCACATCTTCACAGACACACAAGGACAAAAAAAGTTATAAAATATTAGTTTTAGACGAAATTACTGACCAAATAAAAAACAAATGTTTTCAACATAAAATATAACTAGATGTTGATATCTTAAAGTGTTTGCTGCCTACGTTTATTTCTTTTAGATATTTTCACGATTATTATATTCAATTTTTCCTTCTTTTTTTTTTTGACATACGTACACTGTTGTTCAAACAAATTCATCTAATCTTTTATCAGGTAGCAGATAGATCTCATAAATATTCTTTCTAAAAACTTTTAATTTTTTACAAAAATTTATTTTAAAAACACCTTTAAAAAAACTACCTTTACCGAACGTTTTTAAGAGTTTGTTACTTCTAAAATGAAAGTATTATAAAAAATTGTTCAATAAACAACTTCGATAACTTAGAGAATACTGAATGTCTCTGACATGATTCAAATTATATGTATCAGCATGCGATAGCAAACGATAAATAATACTCATGAGGACATCATTTTACTGAATAACAAACACATTAATAACGTTAAAATGAGAACTATTAGAAAATTTATTTCAATGTAAAAATTGTGTTACAATATAAATATTAAGGTAATTTATTATAAATTAACTTCATTGCTTATAGTAAATAGGCATTCTACTCCCCACAATTATTTATGCTTATCAATACTCTGTTAAAAATATTGCAAAGACTAAAAATTTATTTCCCTAAATGTTTCTTAGACTTGGGGGAAATTAAATATGGAAGCAAGTCATGATCAATAAACAATTTCGAAAGCGTTACGGCACTGCTAATTGATAAAACGAATTTTTATGAGATCTGTATGCTAGGAAAGAAAACAGACGAATCATGTTTCTCAGCAAAAAGGTATTGACTTCACCTGAACTCATAAATCTGTATACTGTGTTCAGGGACGTGCCTCAGATTCAAAGATTGATACCTAAAATCATAAAAGAAATTTATCTTTAAATATAAATTTCATTAGATATCCACATAATATTATTCTATAATATATACACATTTTTATATATGTCTTTGGAATTTGTACTTTACCATTCAGAACTACGATGATAATAAAAGCCTTCTATAGTGGCGGCAGATTTTTGGAAGCAGATATAATAGAATCCTGCGAAGGAGGCACCATTGATATCTTTGATTGTATGATCAGGAACCAAAAAGTGTTCTTTCCATCTCATAAATACAAAATCTGTTCCTTTCAGTGCCTCGTAATCAAAAGTGTCCGAATTAAATGTCTTGGCATATTGGCAGAAAGATTCAAACTTGCTCTGCAATGACAATAGTTTTTCTTTGTCTTTATGAACATGGAATAAAACAAGATACTGTCCACACATATGTGAGTGACACTTATCTCTTTCAATAAATTGGTGTATCATACATATGCAACACAAATGGCAAACATATTAATATCAGTTTAGGAAAGAGAGTAATAACACAAACCCAGTGCTTTTTGTCAACGTCCTCATCTGCGTCCCATTTGCGAGTCAAAAATGGATACTTCTTGGAGATAATTTCACCATCAAAAAATGTTGTCAATGTTGGAAATTCTTCGGTCAGACCTTTGATTTTTAGATATCCACATAGATAACTATTTTCCTCGTCTACATGCTAAAACATAACGTGTGTATGTAATATAAATTCTATGATATGAAGATATGTATTAAAATTGAGCTTTGTAGTAGAAGCTGCAGATGATTGTCACCTGATGTTTTACAGATACAAAGCTGTCAACATTGTTGGTTAAGCTTACCATTTCACACACATATATACACACGATTTATATTAGTTTCCAAATTACATAAAAAATATATGCGCGACAGTCTCGGTACTTAATGCTGATCGGAGAGAGAAAAGAAAAGGAAAAAAGATCGCGCAACAAGCGGAATAAATTATTTTTCGTACGTCGAACGCCTCCGGTCTATTTTAGTAATGCGCGCAATTCTTGATCGTTGAGGCGCAATTTCCGAAAAACAACGACGACGGAAGCGGAGAGGAGGGGAGCGAGAAGAGAACAAGCGAGAGAGAAATGCTAACCTGCAAAACCACCTCCACGTCGTAACTATTGCCCTTGGATTTTTGCGAGCCCTGAAAGCGGGAGCCGTTATAGAGCAGAGACTTGGTAACACCCGGCTGTTTCGAGTTCGCAGGCGGCGGTGGTACCACGTCGACCCTCACTGGCATCCTCGTTCGGTGCCCTGAGCGAACGAACAGCACGACGTTTAATCGTTGTCCACGACGACGACGACGACGACGACGACGACGCGCGACGCGGCGCCCCGCATATCACAATGGAGATACCGCAATGATTGCCGGTAATCCGCGAGATATGGACGTATTTATACGCGAGCCTCGAACCCAGACCGCGCGATAGGGACCCCGCGAGGGCTTTACATGTCCGAATATTTTGGGCGACCGATTTGTAATAAATCCGCTCTCGATGACGCGGTTTTCACAGCATCGCACCTTTCGTCGCCGCTATTCTCGACATATGTGGTTTGCTCGGCGAGAACTTCTATCGCGCCAACACGCGCGACATCCCCGTGTCCGTTTTGGCGTGTTGTGAATAAGCAACGAACGCAACCAGAATCCTCGATAAGAAAACGATGGGGAAACTTGGCGCGCACACACACTCGAAATGGCGATCGTTCGAATTCAAAATAATTCGAATTTAATGTTTTTGCGCGTGGAAAGTTTGTATTAAAAAATAAGCGCGACAAATAATTTGGTAAATGCGTATGCAATGAAAGGTTATTATTGTCAAATTTACACACGTACGTTCAACTTGTATATAGGACAAAAAGAATTTGCCAACGAGATGGATTAATTAAGTGTCAATCAATTGCGATTGGTTAATTCGCGATTTTAATTGATCAGTCGCCAGTTTGGCAAAATTGGTCGTAAATCTATTATATACAATTTTTATTTTATTTTTTGTTTTTGTATCTATAGGTTTGTTCGCGTCGCATGCCCCAACATGCTCCTACTTGCTCCAACGCGCTTTACCAGAGAATTTATTAGCTTGTACTAGTGCGCACTGAGTGCGGCTTTTTTCATTGAAAAAATTCATTGAAAAAAATTTTGAAATTTTATTAAAGTTTCATTGAAAAAGATCGCGTTGGAGCAAGTAGGAGCATGTTGGGGCATGCGACGCGAACAAATCTACTTTGATTGTGCGCTTTAGATGTATTTGCTATGTAGTAGTATTATTCTACAATATTCAATTTCACTTCACTGTGGTATAAAGACAAATACATACAACTACGAAGAACCATAAACATTAAGATTTGTTTTTACAAGTTAAATATATTATGTAATTATTATGTATATTTTTTATATTATGTTGTAATCGATACGTCAATTACGTCATCGATATCGAAACTGCTATCGATCGTCAATATAGCAACAATACACACAAACATTCTTTTATTCAACCAATTGATTCTCGTGTTCCTCATTCATTCCTTGATTCATTCCAAGTTCATTCCTTGTTTCATTCACACGTCTAATCAATCGACTCGAATTCATTGTATTTAATATTGTTTATTAGTTTGTGAATTGAATAAACATAACATATATCATTATGTATAAATTATATTTTTTTTCTTTAGGTTTTATATCATTATTTATTTAACTCTATGTATAAGACCGGCTCAGTGGTTTCGCGGCCTGAGTGCGAGGGCTGCGAGTGGAAGGTCCCGAATTCGAATCCACACCATTTTTCCGGGCCGGTTTCTTTCAAGTCGAGATTGAAAAGCGAACTGAATCGGGCCTCCTGGCCCGATATAAATGGATCGTGGAGAATATAGAAGTGGAGTATTGAAAAAATATTGTAACCCTAAGGGAAATCAATTAAACTTCCTTTATTCTTTTTTTATTTAATTCTATATGTGTGTCATTTTTCCTATGCAAACGCTTACGTGAAAAGTGTTATAAATAAGTGCTGAGCACCGACCCAACATTGAAGCGACAGAGCAAAAAAAATGTGTTTTGATCGCTTGTTGTCAGATTATACAATAACTCCTTATTATTTTTCTACTACTTACATATATTTTATATGTAAAGCTCGTTTTTATTGCATAAATTCTAGTACTTATTTATCTGTATATTATTTGTTTTAAATCATTTCTCTATATTTGATGGAAAAGTGATTGGGACGAGGTAAGATCTCAGAGTGCAATCACGTGCAGAGAAACGGCGCGACGACCAATCAATATATTGCTTTTCTGGTAATAATAGATAGATAATTCCGAAAAGTCGAGTCGCTGATTGGCCACTGCGTGATCACGTGTTATTTGCACGACTCGAGTTGTAACTTCCGTTTCAGGCTCGTAAACGAGACTGCTTCGTAAACGAATCTCTTCCTTTTAGCTCGACCTTAGCATCATGGCAGTAGGAAAGAACAAGGGGCTCTCAAAGGGAGGCAAAAAGGGTGTGAAAAAGAAGATGTGAGTAATAATATATTGTATCTCATGCGTAGTTAAATATTTCGTTTTCCTGGAACATCTTTCACTGAAGTATTGTTTTTTGTGATGCCATGGTTTATGACAGATGCTCGCGATTCATGTCATGCTTCCTATAAGTACTTGCATAAAACTTCTATGGTTTTCCATTCATCTTTTTTCTCTCCAGCGTAATATGATTCGAATAATAACGTAATTATTGAAGTTTATATATTTTTAAATGCATCAGACATTGACATACGTTTGCGAGAAAATGAAAGTTGCATTTTAAATCAATGACCATGTGTAGATCTTAACCTAACCTAACCTAAGTTAATGTGTTTTAATCATATGTGTATATATACACACTTTCAATAATTCAATTCGTGAAGGAGGAAGAAACTGTCAATTACGGCAGCAGGAGACCAGTACATAACAATGCTTTTTCTCTTCTGAAAGAAATTACTGAAGGCTTCATTACATGTACA
>QVOB01014867.1:0-12309 GCA_014839585.1 Pseudomyrmex concolor
AATAGCAAACGTGCAGCTCTTACGCTACACATTTTTACGCTTTCCCAGAAAGACAGACGACCAGTTTGTCATCAATCACTTGTCAAATCGTATAATACGACTTGTAATATAAAATTTACTTTAATTTTAAGATTTGCGTTTATTAAATTTGACCGATATGCAAATAAAAAGAAACATTATTTAACAACTTTCATAATTGGAAGTGATTTTGCAGCTTACATAAATAAATTTAAAGTATGTCATTTTTGCGTCGAGAGTATTTGTTCTCTATTAGTCTTTTTTTTTTCTTTCTTTTTAAATCGGAACGTATTCATTAGCGGATGTCACAGAAGAAAACGGGATATACAAAATGTAATATCATGTCGGAACGACTTGCTGGAAGAATATGTTGCGTAGCTTACACGCGCGAAAATACAAATACATATATATGGTAGTAATATGTAACGCACTTTGGAGTAATGTTACGTCAAACCCAGCGCCACCGAAAATATGAGCCGGCTGCCGAGCGCTTCGCTAATGCCCGGCCATTTATTATGCTTACATTATTTCGAGATTATTAGTCTTCTCCGCCTCTTCCCAAAAACTTTATGTAATGTTTTGACTCCTGCATGGACTCGCTAATGTCGCTGCAAATAAGCATCATGCGAACGAGCGATTTTGCGATCCTCGTCTAAATGTTTGCAAACGCGATATTATCGACTATGTGTGTGATAAATTTTAATATTTGATTATAATTGTTCATACACACGCGTCTTCCTCTCGTTTAACCGAAATTTTCCATTTATCACGTACATGTTGAAAATAATAATTTCCGCGAATTAAATCGACGAATTTTCAGAAATAAAATAAACGCGTGTGCAGATTACAAGACGGACGTTCCGTAACGCGGTATTGAATAATTGCGAGACTTGCGGCGCGCGTAACAATATCTCGCGGCTTCTGAGGCTTCAATGGTTCGCGATTTATTTGCAACAAAGACCCGGCACACCATACGTGTTTAAATGCTGATAACAAACAATAATCGAAACCGATAAGACCCCTCGTTAAGGCCGGAGTCGAGTTAAAGGTCGAAGGGGAATTTCGAACAAAGTAGAGTGGCGAACGCCAAAAGAAAGCAGGGAGCTTTCAATGCGAGAGGGATAAGAAATTACAGTAGAATGGCAAAGTAGATTTAGCGAACCGCCCTTTTGAGGGGGATTTAAAAATACTGGTCTCTCTTTCGATCTTCTTTTTATTTCCACCTTCGGCTGCTAAGTTGTGACGAATCAAAATTGTCGATGCCGAGTGTGACCGAGAAGTGTATTCCGCGTTAGAGGATGTTTTTCTTTTTTTTTTTTTTTTTTTTCCCCATCTTCACCAGGTATATTTGAGGGTACCTTACTATTCTTCACACAGAGCAAATATAGATTTCACGGTATATTACCCGCGTCGTTTTGATTGGATACTATTTCTTCCGTAGATTAAGGGGGTGAATGTATTTATCTTGGGTCACTCATGAAAATGGCTGCTACTGAAACGTCTTTTCTCAGAAGAGACTGTAACTGGCAGAGTTGACCTGCCTTCCATTAATCATCAGAATTTTCATTTACCGGTCACGACAAAAAGTGTCTCAAATTAACGTTACTCACTACTAATTATAAGACTATATTTTGATTCACGCATAAATTAACACGAGATGTGCTTTAAATACAATACAAATCCCCGTTCTTCTTATGTAATATTCGAAACAGATGTTTATAACATCGTGCACTCAACATTTGTCTTGACGTGAGAACTCGCTCGAATTTTTTATTTAAAAAGTTTTTGTCTCGAAAATAAGTTCGTAACTCGCCTACGTGCGGCGAATTGTCCGAGACCCACCCGCGGGGAAGCGCACACGTGGAAATCTACGTATCCAGGTAACCGTATGTGAAACGTGAATTAGACAGCTGTCAAAGTCCTCTGTATAGGAGAAGATGGAGTACTCATATATGTGGTACGCGAAAGGGCATCAGAGAGCTTTACGTGAGAGGAGAGGAAAGAGGGGTTTGGCAGCCGAGCGAATGGATTTGGATGTAGAATGGGAGGCAGGGTAATAGTAGGAGAGACGGACGAAAAGGGAGAGAGACGGCGAGATCGGTAGAGAGAAACGGCGAGCTGATGGAAAAGGGGACAAAAGGGTATAGAGGGGGTGAGCACTGATAAATACCTCGCCATTTCTCTTTGTGCTCCCCGGCGAGAGCACAAACACAAGGCGGCTCCCTCCGTTTTCAACCCAAGAGTAGCTACCTAAACCTTACTCTCTTCTTATTCCACGTCTCTGTTCCTTATCCCTCCTCATCTCTCTTGTATTCGACTATGCTTCCTTTTCCTCTATCATCGATTTTCTTTGTTGCTTCTTAAATATTTCACGATCGCCTCCTTACCGATTATTAAAGCGATGGTAACTAGCCTAGAGAAAATGCAGATAAAAATCGATGCGAAATTTTTATTTTTCTTAAACTAACCTAACCTAACTTAATCCTAATCTAACTTATATAATATCACGTTATTGTTTTATTCGCTAATGATTCGCAGAGGACTTCTTCTTCGAAGAAAATCATCGAGATGTACAACATTTTCGAGAAGCTGCTACGTAACAGAATAGTTACACGAATATTTGACCCTTTTTATCTTGCTGTATTAGTCAAAAAAATAGGGGGTGTAAAAACCTAATTTCTCTGAGAGAAGTTTCTTTTCATCTGCGGGTTAAAAGCGGTCCGTGATTGATAAGATGGTAGTACACAGTCCAATTCTTAAAATTAGAGAAACGATCTAATATTCCAACCAAAGTAAATCGTTTGTTTCCGAAAGACCGGAGATAAAAACGATCGAGTAATTAAGGCGGCCCTTTTTTTCAAAAAGATTTTCTCCTCATCGTGGACTCGCACGAATGGCGGCCAATGCCCCGATTTCTCTTTCAGGATTGGGTTTAAAATTAATGCTGTTTCTCTCCGTTTCGGTTCCTAATGGCTTTTGGGAGGAGCCCTGCGAGAACCAATCGCCTCCTGCAGTCAACCTGCCTTGAAGTGAAAGGCACGACACCCACGAAACGATGTCGGTCGTGTGTAAGATTAGGCTCTGTTTCGAACCTTCGCGCTTGTTTTTTCTTATCCGATCATTGAATTATCTCCATTACGGCGACGATCGTCCTGAGGAATCTCCTTTAATTAAGAATTCAAGTCTTTGCTCGTAATATAAACTACGAGCGTGTTTATAAGGGAGGAGAGGGACATTCATTTTTCAAGATTTCACTTGTTTGTAAAATGTTTTTAAATTGTTTATTTTTTACACGCACACACACACACACACATGTTCTTTCATAAATATTAATATATATAGATATATATGATATATCAGAAATAATTTACGCACTTGCTTCAAATAATCCGACAACGCGCAGAAGTAATCGAGTTTGCCGTCAAACAAACGCACGCGTGTGTTTTAAACATTTCCGCGCGGGATAACTGTTTCTCTTTCCTCAGCAACGAATACTTCTTTCGCGCGCGCGCGCGCGAGTTGCGCTCGCCCGTTTCATTCCACGCGAATATCGATATCATGCGCCAATTACTCATCCGCCGTGCAACTTTGTACTCACCGTGGAGTCCCGTTACCGCGCACGTTGTTACAACCGATCTCACGACAAGAATCTTAAGTCCTGACAAAGGCCGCATCGCGGACGTACCTGGCGTTTAGTACGTACATAGAATCGTGGGCGTGCAGGATGTTGCGTAGGCCACCGGAGGATTAAGCAGATTAAGACGTCAGGCGCCCGCGGTGCTTGATTAATGCTCAGCATTCACAGGAACGAAAAGATTCCTTGCTCTTTGTACGTTGTTGCAGCACGGCGATTCGTTCGGAAATTGCGCTCGCCTTTTCCACCGATAGCGCGACGCTGTCTAGTCTAGTGCCAGAATTATCACCGTGTATTGCGAGTATCGATATACGCGGTTGTTCGATTACAAGATGCTTTTGTCGAGTTTCCAATTGTTAGAGTGAATTTTTATATAAATAGCGAAAATATAACGTTCAACTTAATATATTTTCGATGAAATATTAATGTATAATATTTTTTTATTTAATATATTATATAAATTTTAGTTAATTATTAACATTTTACATTTATTATTTTTATCACATCTCAATTTCCGTAATATTCCGTCGAATATATATTTTATAAAATTTTCGTTGTTTTTTTTTTTTTTTTTTTTTTTTAATAAAATATAATATGATATGATAATAATAATACCAGGACATGATAACAAGGTCACATAATTAAGCCCCGCATATAAATTGCTCGAGGAGATACACAAGTGCTCATTAATATAAAATTTTTCTTCCTCGATAAAAGGAGATTTCAGGCTTCAACAAGCGTTCCAGTTTTATATATACTTGACAGCTCACTTACTTCACTGCTTGTTGTATATAATTATTAGCGCGAGTAGTAAAAAAGAAGAACAAAGTTGCGGGATATTATCCGTTTGTACTTAGCTGCTGTAATAAGGCGATCATCTTTTTTTCACCGTGATGCGAAATCACCTGTCAGTTAGTCATCGGCAGCTGCGCCAGGTTGATTTTCAAATGTTCGAGAAATTCGAGAGAAGAGCGTTATAAAAAAAAATGGACGAAATAAGAAAGTGTACATACACGTATTGAAAGTTTTAACACAAAAGTGTGACGGTTTTCTGACAACAATTGTAAATACAACTGTCCGTAAAAAGTCATACAGAAATACAGAAATTATATTTAAAAAATATGAAATTTTGTGCTATAAAAAATTGCGTAATACGTAAATTTGATGTAACAAGTAAATTGCACGTTTTTATTAAAAATACAATTTTATGACAGTTTTTTAAAGAAAAGTTATTCTATTTTTGAGTGATTTCTGTCTAAGCTCACATTAATATGTAAGTTATCCGGATGGAAAATCGACGTGTCTTGTTTTTTTTTTTTTTTTTTTTTTAGGACCGTCTGAAAATTGAAATGTCTCGAAAATGGATAACTTGTCGTCAGTTCGGAATTGGACTATTAATAGCTACAAGCGCTTCGACCTTCGGGAAAAGGATGAGGCTTGCATGATGAATAGCATTCGAGAAATGACAAGCTCACATATATATAAGCGTAACATCCTTCACTTAGAAACGTGTTCTGTCTTAATTTTACAATTCGTTTCAATGTGACGAACGCATTTACAAAAAGTTACATTGTAACAAACATTATCCAAAAGTTATTGATACAAAAAAATTACTTTATCACAATTCGCAAGTATACAATAACAACCGTTTGATCGTTTTCTTCGCTTAAAAGTGTATTCGTGTCGCTGTCACGAAAAAAAAAAAAAAAAAAAAAAAAAAAAATCTTTTCCCATGACGAGCGTGCGAGTTTAACCGTGTAATAGAAACAGAAGATTCCGCATAGATTCCCATCACGCGTGTGACAGCCGAACATCCAATTGAAACGTCCAGACACGGGAGAGATGGATAAGTTGTCACTCGCAAGAAAGAAGTCCGACCGAGCCTACAGGGAAAGGTTGCCATTTTGAATTCCTCCGCAGTGGTCAATCCCGGGGCCGAGTTTGAGGAATCGTAGGCGGAGATGAAGGCTTCACGCGGCGCGAACGAACGAGAACAAGAGAGGATCGAGCGGTTCCTCGCTCCTGGTAGGATGGATGCCGTCGTACGTTGGTACAGGCGCAGAGGAATCGTGTACGTCGACCCTGTACCCCGTACAAGGATACACCCTATTCCGACTGGTGGATAAACGCGGTAAGAGAGAGGCGCGGCCCACGGTATCATTTATCATTGCGGGAGCTCATTAAGGCCGAATCTGCCGCACGCTGATCGTTTGGGATTACACTTTCCTCCTCGTATCCCTTCAGCGCTTAACCCCCTGCGCAACCCCGATCATCTCTTTTTCCTCCTTTCTTCTTTGCTCGTCCGCTGTCTTCTTCTTTCGACCGAGCAGCTCGCGGGTTTGCTTACCGTCTTGAATCACGCCGAAGGAAAACTGGCACACGTTGAAATCTCGCTGCGCAAATGATAAGAGTTCCTCTCTTTCCCTCTTTCTTTCTCTCTCTCTCTCTCTCTCTCTCTCTCTCTTTCCCTTGATCTTGTCAACACGACTATATTTCTTTTTCTCTTATTTACAAATTAATAATCTTTTACGCACGATCATGTGTGCAATTATACAGAGGCTTAATATTTTTCAAGAGTGCTATTAAAAGTCACAACATATTAATAAACGATGTGCTTAAATAACGCGTGCGATTTAATTTGCGTGCTAACGTAATTTAATATTATCGGTCTCCTTTATAATCTTAAAGAGAGAAGATTTATATTATTTATTGTTTCAATGCGACAAACGTTCCGAAATTATAAACACGTATTCTTTCAATATGGAACAATATTATTTCGTAGGAATCTCTATAAGTCCGGCAACTTTTACAGACGCCATTTACGCGCTCGTCGTTCTTCATGCTGGACTTACATGCTGACCTCACTCGGTTTTTCCAAAGGCCTCCGGCGAAATCCGACGGATGGTGCATTAGCTCGCTCGGACCAGCCTAATGACGCCACCACATCCCCCATAGGGAACCTTCGTTCGCGCTCTCGTGATTTCTTCCTCTCTTCTTTCTGTTACACCAGTTCGGCCACGAGCGATCCATCACCAGGTGAAAAAAGTCTCTTTATATCGTGCTAGTAGAAATGCTTGCTTCTTTCTACGTTGTCATCTATTACTAAGACTCGCTCTCTCTATCTACCCCTCTCGTCAGCTCCCCTTTTCTCCCCTCTCGTGTTTGGAACTTTACAATGGTTCGGAGCAAAAATATTGCCGGTAATTTGTACGCATCCAAATCGCAATCCAATTGTAATACGCGGTCTTTCGTCTATAAAACAAATTTTATAGACAAATTTTATAGAAATATAAAACATTTGCGCGAAAAGAAACGCGCACAGGATCGAAGGTGAAGAGAATGTTTTACTTTACAAAAGAACTTTAGTGATTTTGTAATGTGAAATAACAATTCGATTGGATTCTGTACGTGTGCAAACATCTCTGTGTAAAATTATTACAATTAGAGACAAACGCTTCGCTTTTTTTTTTGCTCAATCTCTCCTGGATATTCTCGTAAATAAGATAGCAACAAACGGATAATATTGATCGCGTGTATAAAGTGCGCACAGCTCTCGACATTCGCAAAGTTTTCTACGAACGCTTAAGTTGTATTTCGGGTCACTTCATCGTTTTTCGGTTTTTGCCGCTATACTCTTCTTACGGACGCCGGATAGCAAGCACTCGAAAAGTTCGTCTCTACTAGTGAGAAATGCTGCTAGTTTTATTTTGCCAGTTCCCTACGTTAGCGATTTTTCCATCACCGCGGCGAGATATTTCACCGGCAATCTAAGAGTCGCAAATGGAGTCCACAATGAGGCAGAAATGGCTTGGTGCTCTGATGGCCCTCGCATTTGTCTTCACTCTGTTCCTTCCCCCCCGTTCCTTCTTCTTTCGGTCTCTGAACACGCGCCTTTCACTCCCGCCTTCGCTTTTCTTGCCACCCTTGGGAAAAAGCGCGATCGACTACCGGCACGTCACGATCGCTGCTCCAACTAACTCTCCCCCTTCCCCCCGTTGCATTAAATTTCCAGCGATCTTTTAGACATTAAAAAGTGCTTTCTTCACGAAGAAGAGAAGAATTCTTTGAAACCCCGACAGAAATATCTTTATCGATATTTGACGTTTCGTGTCGAGCCTCGACACGGCGACGACATCACGAGCGGCGAATAAAAGAAAGAGATGACAATCTAGTGGTGTGAAAATAAACGCGCATGCGAGAGTCGCTCATCCCATCATTGTGGCGTCCATAGCAACATTTTCGCAATTATAAGCCCATCAGCGGCAACAAAGCTTCGTGTTTTTGTACACGACTACGGTACGGAGTGAACTGGAAATAAGGCGGACAGAAAGGACGAAAGCATGGAAGATAACGCTTCACGTGCTTGGTGTGGAATATATACACGCATATATATATATATACACGACCGCGATCACGTCGGTGGCTACTCAGAAGGCACATGGCGACGCGGCGGTAACGCGGACATTTCGTGCATCAAGGACGGTCTGATGCGATTTTAATCATGGACACCCCCCTCTCGCTTTTTCTCCGCCCGAAGACTGCCAACAACATTTCCAAGTCCAACCCCCTCGCCACGCCGGTGTAAAACCGATTAATTTTATTGCTCCGCGTAGTCGGAGGGTTATCAAAAGAACCTCTGAAAGCCCGGGTGACAACCTACGCTTCATATTTCACGACATTCCGCAATCTGTTAATCTTTTATTAGCCGTAATTAGGGGCAAAGTAGCGAACTTTATTAAGAATAATGAACTCTCCCTTTCTCCGTTTCTGCAAGCTCGTGTATTGGTCATTCGTTGCCGCTGCATTGTGTCAGAAGTACGTTTTGTAAGTAAGATTGTAACAAGTATGTAAAGAAATTTCTTAAAAAAAAAAAAAAAAATGATTTAATGTCAATTAAGATTGCGTTAAGCATTACTCGTTAGTTCTGGCGCGCTTCTGGAGACTTGCATCCCGAGCACATTGACCGCGACAGTTGTGCAACTACGATTGTTTGCGCGAGGCGGAAGAGTCCTCAGGAAGGACAAGCCGAGTGTCACCGGCGGCCTTAGAATACAGGCAGGCGACATAAATATGCATGTCTCCGCGGGCCCATGGCTCATGTGCCGGTGATCGTTATATCTCCATCTGACCGGAGACTGGAAGGGATGGAGAGGGTTAGTGGTGGTCCGGTAATACATTCAAAGTTGGACGTAGGGACTGCAGGGACAGAAAGGGGGATGCGAAGAGACTCTCTCTCTCTCTTTCTCTCTGTCGGACGGTGTTGGAAAGAGCAGGAGAGATAGGAGAGCGGTGAAGTAGGTGGACACGAGGAGAGACGTGGGGGAGAGAGAGAGAGGAAAGGCCGCGGGTGGCGGAGAGGGAAGTTTCTCGTGTTTCATTTCCTGAGCTCCTATATAACTTTGTGCTCAACTCGACACCAGATTAATAACGGCCCCACCTATCCTATTCTATCCCAACCCGAACAAGTTCGTGCTGTGTGTACACTCCGTGTGCTGTGAGCACGATGCCTGCTCGTATCACTTCTCCACTCTCTTTCTCTCTCCCTCTTTCGCTCTTTCTTTCTCTCATCTCGCGCACCTTTTCATGCTCGCCCTCTTTCTTCGTCCGCTCGCTGTCTGTCGGTCCTTCTCGTCCCTCTCCCTCTTTGTTTCTTGTCTTTCGTTGGATGCGCGACACGGTTGAAAATTCTAAACGTGTTACCGATCCATCCATGGACACCGGCACGCCCTGACAAACTGACATGCTGAAAACTCTCCAACGCGGTTGACCAATGCGACTCGTACGCCGAACCCGAGTAATCATATTTCATATCACGAAGGCTAACCTGTTATATTTGTTGTCGAGCACATCATGCGCGTTGTTAGCCGATAGACAGTATTTGGAGTAAGAATACAAGGTGACGTTTATATCTGAAGGCGCTTGACGAGAAAGGAGTGAAAGAAGGAGGAAGAGAAAAAAAACGAAATGAAATTTTCATTCCCAATTAAAGCTCTTTGTAAATCGTGTATTAAATAAAATTGTTGGTTTGATATGAATAAGATATCGTCGCGATAAGAGCAGTTTTAAGTACATTTACAGCACGGTGAATATAATAAAACTGCTTATTAAATATGTAAAAAAAAAATATATTACAAGCGAGGGGAGTAATAACACAGTTCTCATTATATTTGCACGTTATTAAGTAGAAAAACCCAAGTTGCGAAGGCACATCATCAGGATAATGTTAACGCGGAGTGGTAGCTGAAAGTAATCACGAAATCAGCAGATTGGTCGAACTTTTTTCTGCGCAAAGTAATTACAGACTAATTCTACACACGATCAATTCCACGCACATCGTACCCTCGAACTTTGCGTCTCAACAACGTTTTCACTCGGTTTTTATAACTCAGAAAGTAAATTGCGTACGAAATAGCGTGTATTTTTTATAAAATGACATTGTTTGATATGTAATTGTCTGATAAGGTTTTTCAAAAATATTTTAAATCTCTTTTATGTGTGCGAGTATATCAAATTATTTTCGCTCGACATATCGCGAACGTTCAAGCATTTTATAGTAACTCTTTTTTTTTTTTTTTGAAAAAATATTGTATTATACACACTGCTTTTCTTTCATCGCTTCATGTTTGATTTTCAGGTTTACGATGATAATGGCTACTTCGCGTGCAACAATTTATGTACTATAGACACGTTATCGTCTATTGGGTATATAGCGCCCGGTTCGATAAAACATTACGTATCGCAGATATTTAAAAAATGATATTTTGAAAAAATAGAGTTTTTTCATTGATATTATTTTATTGAGACATATTTATTATTTGCAAGTTTATAAGATTTTTATTCGATTCGTCTTACAACATGCGAATCGATATTGCGTTGATAAATGTTACATTAAAAATCTTTCACACAAAAAAGATTTTAATGTGCTATATTTAGATTAACATATACGTTTCTCTAGACTATCTTAGACTTTTTTCGTGAGATATATAAATCTTATTTTTTTTATTTTTTTTAAACTTTGCTGGTTCATGATCATAATAGTTGACTTGCGTGCTAAGATTTATACGCTGTAGACACGTTATTGCCTATTGGTACATGACGCCAGTGTTCACGTCATGTCATAGTCAAGATATATAGAAACAGCACTCAAGAAATACGTCCGTACATATGTGCGATATCAGAAACGTAGGGGCAGAATGTGGAGAAGGTTATAGGCACGCGACGTGGAGGGAGGATATTCCGGTAATGCGCATTTGATTACAACGTTCAAGCCCATAACTTCACCGCACACGCAGAATAGCCATTTTTGGTCGAATTTCGTTGACCGCGTTTTACAAATTCAATAAGTGGAGTTAATAGATTGAAGAAGCACCGCTGTACGTTAACAGAATTATCATTTTTTACGGTAAACAGTAAGGATTGGTTTTTATACAAAACCAATGTGTGTAAATTTTTACTTGTGAACTAATTTTATTTCTAACTTGTCGGTATATTACACGCATGTTTCCGTTACACTTATTCGTGTAATTCCTGGAAACATTTTAATAGGTTTGTGAACTTCGCAATAAAACAGGAAATATTAAATCCGCTCGATTTCTCGCCGCTCGTGGCCGAGGAACAAAACACGCAATGTTCCCTACCAAACAGGGGGAGGGGGGAGAGGATAAAACGAAATGGGACAAGAGGAGGAGCAATAATGATGATAATGTTGATGATCGTTACCATGGCGGCGCATCATCCATGTTAACTCGGCGTGATTTCCGCGGCTACGACTTAAGAAAGGAGACATTACGCGCAAGGAATTCCGCTAATGCGCGTCTATGATTTATTATACGCGGCAAAATATTTGACATTATATTACGAAACGCGATATTATGGCACTTTCGGTCGTCGTTGTAACACGTCGTATAATTATAAAGGCATTACACCCAAGACGCAAGAACACCCCAAGACCGACCTAACCATCACACACGCGCGCGGACACAGAGCGCTTTTACATGACGTTTTAAGTCTCTAATATTACTTAGGTTGTCATCTCTCGGCTGAATCGCGTTATTTGCGCCTGGTATAATAGAATTTGTCGGTGGCAAGATCGAATGCTAAATGCGTGTACCACTTTAATAGAACAGCCAAGATTTATCTGTACATTAGTCTAGGGCATTTCTCTCCGTCGTCGAGCTGCCAATATTAACACGTACGAAAGTGAATTACTGCGCATCAACATGCATTCCCAAACACATTTCCCCTGACGTATAAAAGATGATCGTCCATTAACAGGTAAATCGTACCTTGAATCTGAATGGCTTCTCTTTCCACCTGATTGTTGTAACTCAGCCCCGCGAGGCGTATAATCGTTCGCAACGCGAAACGGGGGAACATTTTTGCGTCAACTTCGCAACAACGCTCGGGATGGAAAGGAAAGGAAAAACGATTTAAAGTAAAGGAGACATTATTTTATAACCGCGGTCGGTTATATGTATGTACGGACGGCAAAGCGAATCCAAGACGGTAGCACGGATAAGATAGATGGAGAACATTATTTTGGATATACTAACGGATGCCTGTTCTTATTAATTTAATTGCTCGCCATTACGGCATGCAATGCATAGCTAATTAAACTCGAATGAAAATAAATGTAGTTTGACATCTCGGGACTCGAC
>QVOB01014869.1:0-14638 GCA_014839585.1 Pseudomyrmex concolor
TTTCATACTTTGACTGCACTAATTCACATAGTCTATCTTTTGTTATCCATATTAAAAGGAAAAAGATAGACTGTGAACTAGTGCAGCCAGTTATCCCAGTGAAAAACGCTGTGTGTAACACAGTCCACTAGTATGAGTGAGAACACTGATATGCTCTTTTTCACACTACTGGACACTGTGTTGCCTGTGTACGTAGCTGGAAAGCACTCATTCTAATGTTTAATAAACATCTAAAACTAGCAGAGTGAAACAGAGAAAAAATATTATTTTTTAAAATGTTTCTTTCTTTATCTAATATTAAAAAATATAAGATCCGTTGACCAATCAAAATTCACTAGAAAGAAATGATATATAAACAACATAAAGTCTTTTTCTCAATTGGGAGACCGGGTGTCGGGAGAGACATTCGATATATACGTGTGAAGTTCATAACTCGGTAAAGTAATCAGTGTAACGTTACAAAAGTCATGAAAGTTGGCATCAAATTGAGTGATAAGGCAGTAATAATGTAGTAGTATGCGCATTGCATCTTGATTGCGAGATCGATAAAACAAAATGGCTGTTCCAGATGAAGAATAGAAAGAAAAAGAGAGAGAAGGGAGTGAAAAAGTAGCTTAAGGAAGGGAGATCGGTCACGCACGAGGGTGGGCGGAGTGGGCGTCACGGTACAGCGTGGTGGTAGTGGTGGTGGTGGCAGTAGCAGGCGGCGGCGGTCAGCAAATCATAAAGAGGATAGGATAATATCGGTGCGCGTCCTCCTGCGGAGGTGCCCTTTCGCGGGGCCCCGTAGTTTATACCCTTTCGTAGCCGATTTGATTGCGGCCGAATTTGTACGATGTAGTTATGCCGAAGAAGAGTACGAGACATGTGAAAGAATCGGGGAACACGAGAAGTGCTCAGCAGCTACACGAGGGCTGCGTTGTGCTACCCGGCCTGACAGCTGCGGCAGCGCCGACAGCGACAACGACAACCGCTGTCTCAAAAGTGGCGACAGCGAAGCACTTTCGTAGCATACACATCGGCGTAACGAACCGCAAGCGCTGGCTGTCACTGAAAAAACGACTGGGATTGACAACGGACGAGGATGTCGCGGTATATTTGCTGGACCTTGCGGAATCCGAGGTCGCTGCCACCTCTTCCAGCAGGTACGTAAACGTCGTCGTCATATCTCGTCGTGACACGTATTTTTAATAATATCGCTGTGCTCGGCAACGACGCCGATAAACATGTATCACATCTATCGACATATCCTCCGTGCGACTTTTGCGCGAACACCTCACGAAGCACGCGACAAAGCCTAGCTGTCACGCATTCAGGTTTTCCCCTCTACTGTGTACTAGCGGCGAGTGCGTTTTATTGAATCGCCATCTTGCGGGAGCCAATGTTCGGACAAAGACGTGAAGAGAGAGCTATGTAAAAGCCGATCGATACTCACTACTCCTAGAAGGAGCGACTGCGTGTGTTGCACACCGCGGAACTTTTGAAAATTACAGATGACTGATCAACAATGCGAGTTTATTTCGATATTTTTTTATTTTATACTTACGGAGTATATGGGTTGTGGGATCCACATGGATTTTGTATTTCAATAAACTCGTAATTATTTTTCTGCAAATAAAAGGTTTTGTTCAGAGAATGAAATTCTGTTTCTTAGATTTTTTCACGTTTTAGCTTATCTATCAATGTTTTACTGATGTATCTCGATGACATTCATTTAATGTGTACAACATGTTTTTGAATAAAACATTTGAGATATTTTAAATTAAAAAAAAAAAAAACATCTTTCTGATATATCTGAATTGTTTTTCTACACAGACAAGAAAGTAAATGTAACAGAGCAAAGAATGGAAGTGCAAATCAAGTTAAGAACCTTGATGAGGAAGTTGTCAAGATTAAAGGCCCAACCAAGGAAGAGGAAGAAGAAGATGAGGCGAGAGAGATCGCTTCTAGTAGTTCGAAGAAACAAGATTTCACACCTGGTACAGACAAAATATATTCTACTAATACAATAAATGAGACCATGCCGTCGGAAGTGCTGGATGATGTAATTAAATTGCATGTGCGACGTAGCTCAAAGTCAAAGCATCATAAAAATAAGACAAAGCACCACAAGGACAAGCGGAAGAAGCGGCGACATTCGAAGAACGATATTGATAATATCTCCAAATTAGACGGATCTGAATGTACCGGTGAAAGCGTTTTGGACACACAAAATGGTTCAGTAGAGAATAGAGATTTGAATAATTGCGAAACGATGGTAGTTTGTGGATTAGATGATAAATCAAAATTAGGCGTAGAGAGCTTTGGACTTAATACAAAGGATGTTGAATCCATCACTACAAAGACTGAAGACATAGATAGCATAACATTTTTAAACAATGTAAATAATAGGACGAATAGCGACAGATGCAACCTGAAAGTCATCGGTATACCTGGCGAATCGACGGAGGATATCTTAGAAGATAATAGAGTTACCAAACTACAATTTAACAACACAACAGCGTTATCCCTTTCGAAACGCACGTGTAATACCGAGGATTTGAACAAAGACGTAGAATATTTATCAAATCCAGTATCTAATACCAACAGTACAGTAGCAGCACAAGCTGTAGACGCACCTGAAAAAGAAAACAAGTCAAGTTTAGCACTTTGCGTGGAATCACATGAATATAACAACGCCGTGTCTCACAACGCGTTGAAAGACGAGGAAGTGAAGAACACGGCGGAGGATCGCAAACTGAAGAAAAGACGAAAGCGTCCGCGTCATGACGCGCAAGTTGAGAATTCTACAAAAGACATTTCTGAAAACAATACTACGAACGAGCTGACAGTTCTCAAGCACCGACGAAAGAAACATAAACACACAAATGATCACAAAACTAAGAAATATCACGACGTTCGAAAAGCGCCGCAGGACGGCATTGTTGTTCAAGAAGAAGTGCAAGATCCGTGCGCGGCGGAACCTGAACTATCATCGTCATTAGGAGTCGAGAAAATTGCAAAAGGTGCTGATAGCGTTATATCGGAACCGCAAAGACTGGCGATCAAGATCAAGCTCTGTCAGGAATGCAATAGTCGTCATCTGCAAGACGCGTGTCCCTTGATGACGCCGCAGTATGTGATAGCCGATTCGATTACCTATGAAGAATGGCTAAGTAAACACAAGGAGAACACGGACGTGATGAAAGCGATCAAGTCGGAGGATCCGATGTCGGACGGTTACGGTCGACCGGCGGACGATGGCTTCGAGTCGGAAGACGAATCGGTGATGTCCAATGAACAGTGTAAAGTTAAATCGAAAATACAGAAGGAAGAGAAACAATTGTTGATGGACACGGATCGGCCGTTGTACGCGAGAGAGTCCCTCCCGGATTGCTTTGAACTGAAGATATCACATACCGACCACGGTCTGGGCGTCTACGCCAAGAAATCGATTCCGATATACGCCAAACTGGGTCCACTCGTTGGCGTGCTTGTCAGAGAAATGGACATCCCGGACGATTTTTCGATGCGTCATATCTGGGAGGTATTATCAATTATTTCTCGCGCTTGTTGCAACGCATTCATGTTCATTGATGAAAGTAAGATTTTATAAGAAAAAAAAGTTTACTTACTTTCAGATAGATAATAATGGAAAGAGTGGCTATATTAGTACTACAGATCCATTGAAAAGTAACTGGATTCGATATATTAGACCGGCTAAGTTCAAGGAAAAGAGGAACGTTGCGGTAATCGTCGAACAGGGCCATCTGTATCTAGTTACAACTCAGAATATCACCTCTGGAACGGAGCTCATTTACTGGGTGGATTCGCAATCGTCCGCATGGACGAGAAAGAATAAAATAGATAAAACGAGTATGTTAGATTCTGCTGAACTAACTAATTGACACGTATTTGACAAGACATTTGTTTTCTTTATTCTTCTCTTGTCTTCCAGATTGTGGCGGATGCAACCTTAATTTTGCACATCCGATATATTATCGATTGCACTGCTGCATCTTTCACGACACTAATTACAGTTTAACCATAAGGAAATATCACTGCAAGGTATTTTATCTTAACTGTCATTTGGATTTAAATACCGTGATTTTTTACTATTTGATTTAAATCTTTAGGTTTGCGGTGCCGCTGTACTTGGCAAAGATAATATCATGAAGCACGCGGCGGAGATGCACGCGGGTCGCGGAGCATATCAGTGTCAATATTGTAAGAAGTTCTTCTTGAGATTGAATTATCTGGAAATGCACAGAACTTACGGTTGCGCGCAGAATCCTCAACGGTCGCGACCTTTGTGCGACTTCTGCGGTCGCAAGTTCTGTCAGCCGCAGAAACTCAAAGTACACATCAAGAGAATGCATAGCGGTAAGAGCGCGCAATCGATTCGCGATGCGTCCGTATTTTTGTCTCTCAATTGTCTTTGTTTTTTTCTTTTCTTCGCTCTGTATTAATAAAAGTACACACACTCTTGCGCAGATATATCCGAAGTCCTCAAAGAATTCCAATGTAAAATGTGTTTAAAAGTCTTGGGCTCTCGTGCGGCTCTGCAGCGTCACATGAAAGAAGTTCATCATAAAGATGTCGTCGCCGCGGCGACGTGCGATCGATGTGGAAAAATGTTTCAGAACAAGAGCAACTTGAAAATACACATGCTTACTCACAGCGGCGTAAAACCGTTTAAGTAAGTTTGTCAAATGTTTACTTCTTGTTCATTTGTTTTTTTTTTCTCAGCTATGTTTATCATTTACACATACAGGTGTTTCTCTTTTTCAATTAGATGCAAAGAGAACGGCTGCAAGGCGGCTTTTACCACGAAGCAGTGTTTGCAATTTCATTATAAGAAGGTGCACGGTCTTACGCAAGAGATGATGCCCAAGATTGAAAGATCCGTGGCGTATACTTTTGACGCGTACAGCGGAGGTCTTGTAGAGGACGTGCCCTGTGCAAGAAGTATTTACAGCAGAAGAAACTCGCAAGTATGAGCTTTCACTACTGTAATAAGATCTCACAACAAACCCGACAAAGAAACATCTTTGACACTTTTTGTCATGTTTCTCTAGCAGGACAACAGCAATGGTTTACCATCTCTGGACGAGTGCAATTCGGAGAGTAGCTCGAAGGCTGAAACGTCGGCGCCAACGAATTCCAATTACAGCACCATTTCAGATTCATTACGAGCTGAGACAACAAACGCTACGAAGTACAAAGCGGAACAGCAAGAGGCTCAGGTTCCAACTTCGTCGCCGCAGACGACTACGTCTCTGACCGCGGGACTTGATACAATAGAGAACATACGAACGGAGGTTGATCTGTACAGCACATCGAGAGTGCAAAGCAAGGGTAGCAAAAAATGGCTGGGTGAATTTAATCCGTCGCCCACGTCCGATATCGCCACCGCCGCTGTCAGTCATTTACCGGCGGTTTCGGTGCAATCTTCCGATGTTTATGACTTCGAAAGTGGTAGGAAGGACAGTGACAGCGAGAAAACAATATCGCGCACCAGTACGACAGTGATACCGAGTTTAATAGATAGCAATAAGTTGGACCTGAACGTATATCGCAGGACGGAGAGCGCGAACGCGAGTATGCTGGTTGAGGCGGCGCTAGATGCCGCCGAAAGAGACATAGGTAGAGCGGTATCCAGCCCGGTTCTGGAGGACACCAATCGCGAGGCCAATCTGTATTCGATTTCAAATCATTTGCAATCGCCGCTACCGCACTCACGGTCACCGAGTCATTTGGACTCGTACATTCAGCAGGAAGAACTGATATCGCCCGCGCCGACGCCGGATGACCGACATACATCTCCCACTCATTTGCATGTGGACTGCCACTTACACCGACCGGTCGATTATATCAACACTTCACGAACACACAGCGTCGAGCAGTACATACATCACGAAGAACTGCCGCGCGTTTCGCCGAATTACATACACATGCAACAGGAAGATCTGGTTTCACCGTCGGCCACTCCGAACTCCCGTTATCAGGAAATGTACCATCATCATCAAGTGCCGACGGATAATCTGTCGAGCGACGAGGGCGACTCGGTAGCGCAGAATCTTAGTCTGTCGTCAGTGAAAGAAAAGGCGTTGCAACTGGACCTATCGACATCGTACAAGTATGACTCGCTCGAGCAAGATTTTTCTCGGGAAAGATCGCACTTCGAGCCGTTGGTACTCAATAGTGGCGAGCTTCAAGGTCTGGATATGTCAGCCAGAAGTTTTCATCATAGTTTCGGCGCTCAGATGCAGAACACGCGCTATCATCATCATCATCATCATCTCTACGATATCGGTGAGAGACAGAGTGTGGACCTCAGCCGTACGAGTAGTTATTCCATGTCGTCACCTCCGCCGCCGCCACCTCCACCTTATCCGCACAGCGACGTTCTGCGGGTGGTAAGCTTGGATCTGACGCCCGGTGGTAGGCACAGCGTCGATCTGAGTCTCTCCAGGACGCATCATTTGCACGGGACCGGCACTCGGGTGATTACTAGTCCACAACCGGCTGGCTCGGCTACAACGCACGTGGTACCTGATGCCGGCGAAGGTCGAATGTTGTCCCCGCCACCACCTCCTCTGTCAGGATACAATCCCGGTTATCCTGTTAGCCCGGCTCCATATCATCCTCCGAGATCTGGATACCATCATTATCCCGGTTATTATTGATGATTGTTGTTGACATTTGTAAATACCGCGATGGTATGTAAATCTATACTTTCTCGGCAACTTCTGTTTTAATTACATGCTCACGTATTAGGGCTCCAAGGTTCGTTCGAATGTGACGCTGTTCGAATATCCGAATCGTGGATAACAGAGGCGAATAAAAAGAAATCAAAACTCAAACGTATCAAACTGACTGTAAGGAAAAATTATTCAACGTACAAATCTGGGAAAATATTCAACGAATTACATGAATTTTGACGCTGAGATGTTTTTTTTTTTTTTTTTTTTTTTTTTTTTTTTTTTTTTTTTTTTTTTTTTTTTTTTGAATATTCCGAATCTGCGAATTCGAGATTTCGGATCACAATTGATCTCGAATAACACTTGGAAGCCCTATCACACATTCTTATATCGTTATTTTAAGCAAAGTTATTTTTTACATAATTACTAGTAATTTTTAATATTTGTATATTGTTTTTCTTCTTTTTTTTTTTACGTTGTGATATACTCAAATCGCAGATAGAAACTGCCATATTCGTACGTCGTTTTTCAAGTTTTGCAGCGCAAGATAATAGTTCTCTCTCGTGATAGATTTACTATTTAAGTCGGAGATACAACAGACAGATGTGAGATCAGAGAAAATTGACGTCGGAAAGAAACGTTTTCGACTAAGTAAGAGTCTTGATAACATAGTCGATATATCAAGAAATGCGATAGCGTTTCGTGCCAAGTATATACAATTGCAAAGGACATTCTCTCGGGACAAAGATGCTGCTGTATCTCTCAGGAAGGGAGACGCTTTTTGTTTGTTTGTTTGTTTTTTTTTTTTTTCGTTTAGAAATGTGCATTATTCGATTGTATGCGAATGGTTTTAAATGGTGTTGTTCAAAAAATACGGTAAAATACTTATAAAAAGTATACATGCGACGATCCATGACTTTCAGAGAAGGAGAGAGAGAGAGAGAAGGTATGTGCTAGTATGTGTGTGAGAGAGAAAGCGAGAATATGAGAAGTAGAATGACAAAGAGGAGAACGAGAGTGAGAAAGCAAGTGCTTGAGAGCAGATGTTATTTTTCTTAAACAAAATCGGGTAAACAGAATTTTACAAAAAAATATTCACGGATTATTCTGTAACTCTTCAACGACAAAGGTTGATATCGTTAACGTGTTATTGCGCGAGTGATGAACTTGCAAAACTTAGCACGTTAACGATATTTACATTGTTTTTAGCACATAGTTGCAAAATAATTCTTCGGAGCGATATTTTGTATTGATAGAAAAGAAAGTTAATTTATTCAAAATTATATATACTATATATGGCTGTTAGAGATTATTTATTGTCTACCTTCCTTCAAGTAAGTGGCGTATGTGCAGAACAATATGACATATTCATGAGTCATCGTCTATAAAAGAGTAATCGTTGAAATAAAAATGAGAAGCAAAGATCGTGATCCAGTGCCACGTCCGTAAATTAAGATTCTACTTATTAGAACCAAAACAAAAACAAAAAAAAACTTGTTACTTGACACTTGACTTATAAAACATATTCTTCTGTTTCGGATCTTTCTTTCACCAAAATACACTTCGTGTTACGTGGTGATAACTACAGCACCTCGAATAGTTCTTAAACAAATTATTTCTTGTGCAATCAGAGAAAGAGCACAGATTAGATTTTTAAAAAATATTAGAAATTTTTCACGAAAAAAGAATTGATTTCATCTTATTCGTATTTGCAATCTATAAAAAAAAAAAGAACGAATGTATTAAATGATATTAACAAATGCTTAAATATTGCGACTCTATGTCTCTGTGCTATTTGGGATGTTAATATTTGTGAGAAAATAATTTAATCAAATAATTTATTCAGATTATCAAAATGCCTAATGAAGTAGTGCTGTAAGTATTTGCATGGTGATAATAGATTATAATGTTTATTTTAAATTCTAGTCATTATATGTATATTGTACATTATAAACGAAGATACGGCGGTATTAGGGTGAATTTATGTATTTCGGCGATCGTGAATGATTCACTCAAGTAATGTATATTTGCGACGAATGCAAATTCAATGATGATACTTTTATCCGAAACCTTTATATTTTCTAGATGACTTAATCTAACGGTGAAAAAGAAAAAAAGAAACAAAAAAGTGATATCAGTATAATTCCATTACCGAAGCAAAACACACACACGCGGCGTTAAAATTTTTATATATGTAATATGTATTGCATTGATTTACATATATTTATATTTGAAAATTATACACCGATTATGTATCGGAATTTTTTTTTTTTTTTTTTTCATATACATATATCTATATCTATATATATATATCTATATATATTGTTTTATATCGACGTACGTTTTATTATGAAAAACATATATAAATGCATTTACATGAAGCATTCACGTTGATTTTTCGCATCGCTTCCAAGGTTTTTAGATTTACGTATAGTAGCCATTTATCCAAACCAAAGATCTAAAAACTGTAACTCTTGTGCCAAATCAGTAAAGGCGCTCATTGTTTTTACATATATGTATATGCCACTTTGTGTATGCGCTTACAAATTCTTCAGTCGAACGTCGCGATTAAAGAAGAAATCGCACTACGCGAGATCTTCTGCAAATCTTGTCATCATAATTATCGTTTTCACCGATTATTTAACCAGACTTCGTTTGCGTAGATACGACATATACGAAGTATGCATACAAATTTTCATACAATTATTTTAAAACTCTTGCATAATCTATTGCTCTCCGTAATATTTTTATGACGTTTCCGCTGTATTATGTAAGAAACAAGTTACCATTTTATTCTCGTTTTATAATCGCAATTATATATAAACATATAGATTTTACATTGTGCGTAATGTAAGGACAAAAGAGAGATGGAAAAAAAAATAAAAAAAAACATCTATTAAGGTATAAATATACACATGGAGAAAAAGAAAAATTCAAAAGAAATGTTTATGAGTACAAAACACGGCACACACAGAATATATTTGTATCAGGTTTATTAATATTTAATATTGTAAGTAATATTAATAGAAATATGACAGTAAGTGAACAAATCGATTTAAATGTATTCTCCCTCGTCTTAAATTATCCTTTTTACAGAGTTTCCTTAAGAAATAAAAAAATTCATTAAGTATAATAAATTTCTCGCCTGAATCATTGATTGACAAAAAAAAATTCCTTTTTCGCTTTGTTTGTACATCACTTCTTTTGTTTTATATGAATATTTACCGCTATTATATTTAGTTGGGATTTAAAAATATATATAAAATCTTATCACAAGAAAATTATACTACAATTACATTACAAAATTTATGATAAACATTAAACTTTATATTTCAAATATAAAACTTGGGTTGCAGAAATAAAAGAAACCATTTTTTTTTTTCTAAAATTGTGTGTGCGTCTAAACAAAGATAGTTTATTAAAATCGATATATTTACAATGTAAGAAAAATCAGCATTACACATATATGTCAAAACGTTGACATTTTTTTTTTCAATTGATCTACTTTATAATAATTTGAAGTCGGGAATCGATATCTGGCTTTTTCAATGAGAGACGTGCAATAGCTTATCGTCTTCCGGCAATGATCGGAGCGGAGAATGGTGTCGCCAGAGCGGAATAAGCCAGTGGTGCTGCCGGTGCCGCCGCATAAGCTGCAGGTGCAACTGCGATTGCCGCTGGCGCGGCTGCCACATACGGGGTGGCTATGGCGTGATTGATGGCGTGCGCGTTGTAACTTGTAGCGTAAGTTCCGACTGTCAGAGCCGCAGGCACTGCTGCCGGAATCGCTGGGACCACCCCGGCGGAACAGATGGCCGCGAAAGCGCCGATCAAAACCTTTTTGTGACAAATATTTTACAATTGTTGAACGTGATTTGGTGAACAAATTTTTAATATAAAACTTTAATATTAAAAAATATTAAATATTAAAAACATTTCCTCTCGAAATTATTAATTAACAATTAATACTTAATTATTAATTGTTATTTTTCTCTCTAGATACATTTTCTACAAAAAGTGTATTATTAGCAATCAATATATTAATTTATAAGTATATTAATTATCAATAGTAAATTAAATATATTACACAAATTTAATATATTTTTTCAATAATCGTGTTTGTAAAAACAAATGCGCGTAGATTTCAAATTTATTTTTATAAGAACTCACCAAGATTTTTGTCATCATTTTGCTTCCGTGGAGTTTAGATGTACCTACGCGTTGATCTCTCGCTGCGAAATCTCTGCGATGCGTTTTATTTCGAAGTCTTTTATATATATCTCGCCTTCCCTTACAAGTATAGAGACTTTTCCCCACCCGTCGTGAACACGAGGCAAGGTGTTGTACAATCGGCGGGGACATATTCGGAATAACTTAATTGGCGATCTTTGTTTGCCCGATTGTGTCGAATTTTCGTCAGCGCTCCAATCTTCGCACCCGGGGTGGAACGCGCGGCTGGATTAACATCACTTTCTCTCCCTCTCTCTTTCTCTCTCGTTTTCCCAAATGTCTACATCGAAATCATAACTGAATCGAAGTTTAATCTGAAATTTATATGGTCGTTAATGTTGCAATTTTAAACAACATCGTAAGATTTTATTTATTTAGAAAATAATCGCAATTACACAAGTCTTGCAATTTTGTTTGGAATTGCGACATAAATCACTTGATGCAATCGCGTTACCATCATTGCGCTTGTCCTCAGTGTTCGAACCACCTACGTGGCGATTATATTTGCACGAAGTGTCCGTTCGAAAGAGCGCAAATAGAGAGATCACTTGATCCCGGAACTATTCTCCTTTAAATCTCGTCACAAAGAAACGCGCCGAAGATAATGGGCGAGCATATTTTTTTTTCATATCTACATTATAATAAATTTACATTATATATTCGAAGAGATTTGTTCGCTCATTACCTTCGGCATGTTTCCTTACGTAGGAGATATAGAAGGGCCGGTAATATCCACGCTCGGATATCGGTGTTCTCTAGTCGTGCTCTCGAACAGACATTTTATGCAAATAACCGCCACGACGGTGACGACGACGACGACACGGCAAAAACAAGTCCTGGCGACGACGATCAGAAGCAGGATATATCTTTCAAGGTGTATATACCTTTCAAGGTTGGGAAGTTGCGATATATATACAGTGAAACGAGATTCCCGCTTGCCCCACCGCTCGTTAAGGTAATCAAGTTGAAGGCTCCGGGTACGCACGTATCTTTTTCTTTATTGTTTGTTTTTTTTTATTTTTTTTATTTTTTTTTATCTCATCGATGTATCTATTGCCGCAAGAAGAAGGAACTCGATCCCACCATGGACGTTCGTGACGTTCGCTTTCGTTTTGGTCACTTCAATTGGCCATATAATTCGACGCACTTTCTTAAAGTACGTGATCCACTTGCCGAAGAAGCTACATTGCGCAAAATCGTCATGCAAGAGCACTTACTATCAAGGATACTACGACCCAGAATGTCATGCCCGCTAAAATTACGATTAGGACTTGCGACAATGCGCGATTCTACACAATTGCGTGTGTGAATCTTTCGTAAAATATGAAATATTCATAAAATCATTTCGCAAAATGTGACGTGTACGATACGACTGTCACACACTTGTTTAAATGTGTTCTTGCAGAATTTGTGTTTTCTTGCAAAACACAAATCTTATTTCAACGAAATAAACGTAACACTGATTCGACACGAACAACAAAGATCGAAACGAATCTAATTTCTCGATATTCGACAGGCGGGGGCCTTGATTGCAACAATTCAAGAAATGATCGAGAAAACAGAGTAATTCCACGCGCCGTGCGTTCGCGAGATAACCGCCCAAATGGAATTATGTAAACGAGCTTGATAAGCGGTGGTTTACGTAATCTCTCCCTGAGAGATACGTGGTTGAATACAATGTATGTTGCGCCACGGGGAAAATGATCACGTGGATTGCGTCCGGCGTCATACGATGGTTAACAATTAGCGCGCGAGTAACTCTATTCATGCATTAGACCAAATTAGCAATCTTAGCGCATAGTCCTTTCTCCCCTCTCTCCCTATATCTATGGATCCTTGGATTCACGAACATTCCGTTTTGCTTAATCGTGGATGAATTCGTGGATCTTCACGGTGGACCATGCGAATTTTTTTTTTTTTTTTTTAAGATAGCACTGAATACGTCAATTTGCCGGTTCTCCGGATCGTTTCGCGAAATGACACAAAATATATAGTTAAAAATATATAATATATTATAATTTAAAATATTTAATACATAAAAATATAATAATTACATAAAATTGTAATTATATTTTAAAAATATAAAATTATAATTATATTTTAAAAATATATAATTTTAATTAAATTGTAATTATATTTTTATATGTAAAAATATAAAGTTATGTGATATTTTTGTGTCCCCGAATTAAATAAGTTATCAGTGGAAACATTTCAATCCGCAAAAAGCGGTAGAAATTACGCGAACGTTGAGGTGTGTGACAAAGGTGACAATCTTTTTCAAAAATCGTTCGGTTGTAATATTACAAACGAAGGTAACACGTCGCGACTCGTTAAAATCGAGTCGACGAATTGTTGCAAATCGACGACAGCAAAGTTGACTTCGAAAAGAAAGCCACTTAACAATGCTCGTCGTGGCCGGCTCGAGAGAGTCGTGCCAAGAAAGAGAGAAAGAAGCGGCAATTCATGTATCGACATACGGCGCGACTCGCGAAACCAGGAGGTTGAGGCACGACCTTGATGAAGCGTCCAGTAGGGGGTCGGACAAAGCGGTATAAAAGCTTTTGCTTTTCGGTATGAAGATCAGATTTCTCAAACTCTTTCTTTGCTTCGAGTAACATTCTCGACGTTAAACTTCACAACATGTTCAAGCTGGTGAGTAAGAACAACGTAGAAAATCGTCTTCTACTCTTGTAGTAAAACGCAAAGATTTTTTAAATATAGACGTGTCAAAAAAATTCTAATAAAAATCACAAAAATAATCTGCATGTGTTCTTCCAAATCAAATTGCGTCGCAGACTCTTCGCTAAAAATTAATGTTCAAATAATACACAATTTATTTCTTCTTCTAGTGCATCTTCGCTGTTGTCTTGGGCGCCGTTTGCGCTGCGCCTGCACCCAAACCGGGAGCCATATTAGCGGCACCCGCTGCAGCGATTGCTGCGGTACCGGCGCCGATCGTAACGGCCAGTAGCAGCCAAGTGATAGCGAGAAATTACAATACGCTCGCTGCTGCTCCGTTTGCGGCTCCTCTCGCTGCGGCTCCTCTCGCTGCGGCTCCGCTTGCTCCGTTCGCAGCAGCCCCCATCGCTTACTCGGCTCCTCTGGCGGGTTACGGCACTCACGCCGTAGCACCTGTCGCGTACTCCGCCTATGCCGCACCGATCCTGCTGTGAGTCGTCGGCAGTTTTACCCGAACCGGACACCGTACCTAACAACCGTGGAAGGAAGGAATTTCCATAGACAAATTGATCGATTTGATAAAATGTGTTTCTCTTACAATTGAGCTCTGACAACGACATCTTATTACGACTTGTTAAGTTTGTGCAATATTTAGCTCCAATAAAATTCGACTTTTCTATCTGAATTCTACTGCGCCGCTCTTTCTTTAATATCCTGCCTCTTCATCTCATAGATTGATTACATATATTTTTGACTGTTATTTATGATTTACGTTGTCATACATGAGACAACCCGAGTAGAAAATAAAATGCGGTCCTAAGAGGGGCGCGCTAGGTTTTGCTGTCGCCTAATCAGGTTTTTCTCAGGTAGCCTGAAAGCGCCCTGATCAAAAATGTAACGTTGTGGTCTATACGGACCTGATAGCAGTTTTCTGATCGGGCCCTAGTACGGCGGATACTATCTGGCCCTGATAGTAATTTTCTATCGGGTACTAATACGGCGGATTCTTTTCGTGCCTTATTATTCTTATAATCTTGATAAGGGAC
>QVOB01014870.1:0-20214 GCA_014839585.1 Pseudomyrmex concolor
AAGAGAAATAATAAAATAGAAACTAAACATTACTGACGGCTTTCTCAATTTCCTCGCTTAAAAAAATAAGTTTTGTATGTCAATAACTACACAATATATATGTATGTACATATTGCTCATATATTTTTGTTCTAAAGTAGTAAACTTTTTTATTATTAACACCTATGACAAACTTTTTATTTACAAAAATAATTACAGAATGTATATAAAACAAAATTACATAGTAAAAGCAGATTTGATCATACAAAAGGTAATCGAAATCAGGAATGTGTATACTAGTTGTTAAGTTAAACATTACATTTGTACACTTTGTAAATGAGATATGTAAATAATAAAATTATTTCCTATTGTACATATCTCACGTATAACATCAAAAGTTGAATACGTGTAGATTTCTATTAAAAATTATAAATTTATAATTTAATTATAATTATAAATAAATAATTATAATTAATTATAAATGTTGTACCAACAACGACCGTATAATATATTTTAAAAAAGTTATAAATAAATGCGATGTGTGTGTGTGTGTGTGTGCATATATATATATATATATGTCCTGCAACTTTTGTTATCATCTAAAGGGTGGAGTTAATCAATTAGATTAAAATATTTCTTAACTCGTATACTGTGGACTCGCAAGTGGACTTATTAACTATTAAGTACATCACGAAAGAAGATCGTTATTAAGCTATGTGTATCTCTTTTTTATTGTATATTCTATCCATCAAAGCCCATGTTATGTTACCGGGTATTCTCTGATGTTGTTCGATTAAATTTCTAAGTGAATCACCAACCTGCAATCAATATTTTTGAGCCATTATATTATTAGAAGACAATATATGCACAATATGCTTTACATTAGATTCACCTTTTGCTGCAACTCTTCCGGTGTGAGAGTTCCATCATATGGAATAGGTTCACCCACATATGTAATTAATTTTACCGGAAAGCCACCGTAGATCGGTGCAAGGGGGATTTTTGTCTTGGCATATATCCTCAGCCATAGCCTTCTTCCCCAGCTTACGGTTCTAAATGCTTCTCTGATATTTTTAGTAAATAAAGGAACTATGCTCTAATAAGAAAGCAAGTATATAGTAAGCAGTATAACGCTGAGAGAAATTGAGAGAGATACAATTTTATTGGAACATACCACTTTGGCGTCCAGAGCAACTTTCGCAAAACCCATTCTTCTCTGCCACATGAGCTTGTAGTACGAGTCTCCGAATTGAGCCTCGTACACTCCGCCCGGAGAGATAGCGAGCATATTTCCCTCTTTTAAAATGGCGGAACATGTTTGAACTGTGCCAGGTATTACTTTCATAACATCCGAGATTATGGACCATCCGGGAAACTTAAAGAGAAATCGATCCGCTACGGTATGGATTAGCTTCGAATTGAACAGGAATACTTTGGATATGAAGTAGTACAAGTCAATTGGAATAGCACCATGATAATATATAAATAAAACTGGCTTGTCCTGTGGAATATTCTCCAAACCCACAACCTCATATCCTGTTCAAAATATACAAGAGAATTCTCTTAAAACTGGCAATATACATATACATGTTATTACATTCGGTGTGACCACATCTAGTATTGTGTTTAGAAATTTTTAGTTTGTCAACCTACCATGCCAAATCCAACCGTGTGCATCCCAGATAGCTGCAACTGTATAACGCGCTGCATTTTGCCAGGCAGTGCCATAAGCGTTTCTTAATCTGACTCTAAAAAACATTACAATATTTTAATATTTAACAAAATCATGTATATAAGTTTATCAAAAAAAAATTATATATATTAAAAGTCTTTCTCACTATTTTTCTAAAATTCATGGATTCATACAAAAATAAAGCTAATATATTTTAAAGAGTTGTAAAGTATGCAAATATCAGTTACATTACACAGCAGACGCAAGTGATACATCACTTCGGAACTTTTTCAAACCTGTGTAACTTGTAGACGTATAATATTAAGGAAGTTAAGTACAACAGCAACACGATCACAAGCGGGAGCAGAAATGTTATTAGAAGTGGCATTAAGAGCCATGTCAGCCACAATGTAAAATCCAGATCAATGTATTCAACTGGAAACAAAGAATAAATTCATATAAAAGCTATTAAATCTTACAGACATGTATTATATGAGTTTATTAACTAAAACACTAGCTTCAATGTAAAAATTTACGCATAAGTGAACATTGCATCTAAACATGCTGATTGTGCTTTTATTGTTATAAGAATAAATGTGAAAACAGTATTATATATATATATATATATATAATATAATATCAACCCAATGAAATTCTGTTTACCTATAACATCTTCTATCATTGGCCATATGTTGGATACAATGGGAAACATGTTTAGATTAATATGAAAAGAAATAATACAAAGAGATAAAAAATTAGCTCAGAAAAACGATCAAAGAGTGTGATTCGGTAGAGAGCACCTTCATATTTTTTTTTTTTTTTTTTTTTTTTTTTTTTTTTTTTATTCAAGCATGCTCCAGCATTATACGCGCGTGTGTGTGCATTTAATTTCATTTAAATACCGGATCATTAATTAAGCCATTGCGTATATATCGCATCAAACATGTCGCAACAAATGTCGGAGCCACGAATATTCAATTGTCGACAATTCTCTTCAACGCGTAAAGAATTCGCGAATACAATTAAGACACAACATTATTGTGCTTCGAGAAAAATCTATCTTTCGATTTCAAAACGGCACTCTGAAAAATTGTTAAAACTGCTATTCATTGTCAGCATCACCGTTCGGGACAGAGATCGAAGATCGAAGTGCGCGATTTCAATGATATGAACAATAAGGTAATGGGAGCAATATATCAGCTGATATGTTGAATACCAGAAGTATATAACGTACTTGTATTCGGGTACCCCCCAATACATATACAATTTGCGCTCTGTAATTTTTCAAACGTACACTAAGCGTCAGTAGTGTCGTTCCATTTCCGGTTCAGACATTTTTTTCAGGAAGATACGGGTAAGAATTGTATTTGTAAATACATATGTGTTTGCGAGACGACGACATACCTATTGTGTCCGCATTTAACGAACAGGCATGTTTGAACGATTCTACGTTATAAAAAAGGGAATTAAAAAAATTCATATTACGTAAAGCAGTCGTGCATAAAATAGGTACGTGGTCGGAGTTTTTCATCAATAGAAATATCTACACGTGCATCTGAAGACGCGAGTAATGGAAGGCGTTAATGGCGCTGAATGTACAACGGCCGAGAGACGAAAAGGTCGCTTCTCGATTGGCCAAGCCGGCGCTGCTTCCCCATCGTCGACCAATGCGTGGCCGATTTCAGCGAGCTCAGCCTCTCACACGCACACGCATATCACACGAGTTGCGTTACGTAGAGCAAAGTATTGGTGGGGTTACATGCTTGCTTGGTTGGGTCTGATGATACGTGCGTGATCGTAGGTTTTGCATTCGATTCGTATCGTATCGTCGGGGTCAGTCGGAGTTTTTTAAATGCCGTTTGAAGTGCACGCACGTAATAACGTTGGTTATGTAGGCTCGCTCGACGCGAAGTGTAAGTAAATTTGATCGAGCAATATTCCCGTCGCATTCTTCGCTCCCAGGTTTTGCGTATACGTGTGTATGTGTTCACTGCTGAACTACGAAGGAACGGGAATCTCTCTCGCACGATCGTAAATGCAGTTGTCCACTATTCGACGCGTATTATGATCAATTTTCGTGTTTCGATCGCGCATTAGCACCAGCAATTGGCCAAATGAAGGTAAGATGCACTTATTGTGGCGATAATATCCGTGGAATAATATCCGTACATTTCTAGAACGCACGCACAAAGGTTAAAACTAATGAACCTTGTGAGCTACTGATCGTACATGATCGTCTTGTTTGTTGTTGTAGAATACATACCGAGTTGAAATTGATTCTCGTGTTGATTTTGACACGTATTTCGAACAATTGTCGCAAAGTCACACATCGCAAGCCACGCGAATCTTAATTTTTGTTTAACGATTTTGCGACAGCTCGCGCGTGTGTTTGTAACGTGTGTGTATATCTTTGCATCTAAGTCTCACTCGAGACTTTTTTTTTTGTGTTTATTTTAATAAGAGAAAGAAACGTGTATTCTTAGAATGTTAATAGTTCTCTCATTACTATTAAGCTAAGCTTGTGAATTCTTCTAACTTATCGCGTTATTTATCGATAGCAACGAGTCTGAAAAATCAGCACAATTCAAGAAAGTTTGTAAAACTGATAAATGAGACTGTGTGATGGATGACATGTTTTTATTCATTATTGCCCTTTGTTCGTGTATTCTCTTTTGATTAAATAACAGAGAATTGCTTATTGGTAAAGTCGTCACTCCCCACGTATAATCCCGTAACTCCAAAACGCAAATTTTAGAGGAGAGCAGTTTAAAAGTTTACAACTTTGTATGTTTCCCTAAGGGTGTCTTTCGATTTCAAATTTTTACCTTTTTTATGAATATTGTTTTTTAATATTTGGTGACCATAAAGAAGATGACTTTCCAAGTGTCACTATGCAATAAACTGAAAATTCCGTATGTAACACTTATGCAATTATATGTAGGGAGTGACGACGAAGTTATGATAGTTTAAAGGTTTTTTTTTGTACTAAAGAAAGTCTATTATCTTGTAAATGACAATAAACTATGTACGTACATATGTATACATATTTCCTGAAAACAATAACACAAAATATACAACATTTGATTATTTTATAGATAATGTCAGATGATGATGCTGCATTGGACTCAATGGATATGGATAGCGAAGAAGAAATTTTCAATCGAACTTTGGAGACAAATGTCAGGCGATCTAAGAGCTTACGCAAGCTAAGATCGCATTCTGGATCTAATTCGCATATAACTAGAAACAATTTGAGTGTACGTCGCAGTACACGTAATAGAATGCAAACTTATGACAACCTTAATACTAGCTGGATTTTAGGTAAAATAAATCAAAAATTTTTTTTTTTTTTTTTTTTTTTTTTTAAAAAAAACGTACGTTCACATATACATAGACACTTGCACATACCGCATGTATTTTAATTTTGTTGTTGATACCAACAGTATTTTCTGAAAGTTATCAAAATTTATTAAAATTTTATTAGGAACGCAAACGTTAAAAGGATATCCTATGTTTCAACATGCCTCTTCTTCGGATAAAGAAATAGACGATGTCTCCGGAAGAAAGCGCGATTTGCGAGAACGCATGCCTTTAAGATCTCGTGAAAATCATCCACCCACCAAACCTCCGACTAGACATCTTCGTGATAAAACGGAACATGATCGTCAAAATAGTAGAGAGCTCAGAGGTAGAGGACCTGAGCGTGATCTTAAAGAAAGAACAGAACCAGCGAAGGACGTTAGTGAACGTAGTGAACAAACAAAGCCAACAAACGATGAAAAAGATACTAGGTAGGTTAAACATAAAACTTGTGTATTTAAGTACTTAATGAAAAAAAAAAAAAAAATTACAATTGTAATATTGTCTGTACTTAATATTGTCCAGAAGAAAGTCGGACAGTCCAAGCAGATTTAGAGAAGGTCCTGTAACGAGACTGTGCGGAAATATTGTTGAGAAGACGGAAAAGCCCAAAGTACAGCAGGACGAAGCTGACGACGATAGTTCACGGGAAAGCGAAAAGCAGGAGAATAATGATAATTCTGAAAACGAGGATGTGAGCAAACCTTTGGAATTTATATATTTTCAGCTCTTCTTTTTTGTGAATAATAATCCTTATAAAATTATGCATTTTTTTCTTTCAAATTATAGGGATACGAGGATATGTATACGCGCATCAAGAGAACAAGACGCAGAACGCAACGTCAACTACCGAGAGGTAAGAGAAACGTTTGGGTTTGCAATAGTATTATAAGGTAATTAGACTTTTTTTTTTTTTATAAAAACATTTAACATATCGCTTCATTGTGTCTACAGTAGTAGTTAGCGATATGAGTGAGTCGTCAGATTCACCTGGGCCTAGGAAGTACAGTTTACGTCAGAACAAGCCTACCGTAGATAGATTTCAGGCTAACGTAGAGCCAGTTAGACCATCCATTAGAGCTCTTAGAAGTGTTCTTAGCAATTCGATGAGAAGAAGGAAGCATAGAAACAAGAGTCCGAGTTCCAGTAACTCCAGTGACTCCGAGCCTCAGCGATACGACAAGAAGAAAGGCAAAAAAGCGAGGTAAGTTTACACACACGTTACACATAAAAACTTTAATCGAGTCGAGTTTCGTTCGCGTATGTAAATAACACATTAATCATCGTTCGCAGACAATCGGCGATACCGCAAGGCGGTCCACCGGATAAGAAAGCCGACATAAACCCTATCACCTTAGACACCAATATTAGATTTAGCGATGTCGGCGGTTTAGAATCTCATATTCACTGCCTTAAAGAGATGGTCGTCTTTCCTATGTTGTATCCAGATATTTTCGAGAGATATCACATTACCCCACCAAAAGGTGTTTTGTTTCACGGCCCGCCAGGTATCATAAAGTTTCAAATCTAGCAAAAATAAATGTCAGTTTTTCTGTAATGCGTACATATTACGTCGTAAATCTAAAAAACGTATTTAGGGACCGGCAAGACACTGATAGCAAGAGCGCTAGCCACCGAGTGTAGTCAAGGTAATAAGAAGATGTCGTTTTTCATGAGAAAGGGAGCGGATTGTTTGTCGAAGTGGGTCGGCGAGTCTGAACGCCAACTGAGATTGTTATTTGAGCAAGCTCAACAAATGAAACCGTCCATAATATTTTTCGATGAGATCGATGGTTTGGCACCTGTGAGAAGTACCAAGCAAGATCAGATTCACGCTAGTATCGTGTCGACGCTTCTGGCACTCATGGACGGTCTCAGTGATAGAGGAGAGGTAATAATAAAAGTAAAAACAGATATTTTAGATTATCCGCTAGTATTCGTTTGATGTCACGTTTGTTTTCACTCTCTAAAAGGTTATAGTTATCGGCGCAACGAATAGGATTGATGCGATTGACCCGGCGCTTCGAAGACCCGGTCGTTTCGATCGCGAACTTTTTTTCCCGCTACCTGCGATGAAGGAGAGATTGGAAATCCTGAAGATACATGTCAGCAAATGGAAGAATCCGCCGCCCGATCAATTGTTGGAGGTATTAGCCGAAAAAGCGACCGGTTATTGCGGTTCGGACTTGAGAGCTTTGTGCACCGAGGCGGTGCTGCAAGGATTAAGAAGAACTTATCCGCAAATTTACATGACAAACGACAGACTGTTGCTGAATCCGGAGAAAGTTGAAGTAAGTTTTGTAATAAAGACAATATAAAAAATAAGTAGATAATAAATCGTAAGTAAATAATCGTCTTGTTTGTTCAAAAATAATTGTTAAAGAAATATCAATTGTTGTTAACTAATTGACAGGTCAAAAGATGTGATTTTATGCAAGCGAGTTCTATACTCGTCCCGTCATCGCATAGAGTAGCTCCGTGTGCGGGGAGAAAGTTGCAACTGTTTATGGAGCCGCTGTTGGGACCACCATTGGGAGAATTGACCGACTTAATCAAGGGAATATTTCCTCATGGCATAAATCCCGCTATGGCAAAGTACTTATTTTTTATAATTATACAAATTATTTATACATGTAATAAAAAGATGTGTGTTGTGTCTTTTAGAGTTATTATTTATAACGTTTTGTTTTTGTATGGTTTTTTTTTTGTAGAGTGAGGACTGCTAAGGGTGTCCATCGCCCAAGATTATTGATCTCTGGCGGCAACTTATCCGAAGGTCAAGGATCTAATTTAGCCCAAGCGTTATTATATTCTATGGAACATCTACCGGTCCAAATGCTAGATGTCAGCACGTTGTTCGCAGAGAGCGCACGATCACCTGAAGAAACTTGCGTACAGGTGATATAAGAGTTTAATTTCAATTTACTTATTTATAAGAGTTTAACTTTTTAAGAATTTTGTATTTTTATCTAAAATGTGAAGATGATACAACATGAAAATAACAAAATTTTAGTAATAAGTATAAAGTATGATTTTATTTAATTTTTTTTTTTTTTAATTTTATATTAAAAAGAAAGTCTTTTAGCTAATTCTAACTGGTTAGGTTACTGTTGAATATTGCAGGTATTTAACGAAGCTGCTAGGAACGTACCGTCCATAATTTACATTCGCTCGATCAACCAATGGTGGCCTCTTGTCCCGGAAACAGTAAAAGCCGTTTTCTTGTGTCGCATCGCGGCGTTAGACTCTTCTTTGCCAATTTTAATTCTCGCAACGAGCAATTCGAAGTATCAGGATCTTCCCGATCAGTTGAGAAATTTGTTCAGCGAATTGCGCGGAGAAGTGTATTCTATGAAAACTCCAACCACCGAGCAAAGAACAAAGTTCTTCCGGCCCATTTTCACACTTCAGAGTCTAAAGCAGCCACAGATAAAGAGCAACAAAGTGGAGGTATTGGAAACACTGCCATTAGCGCCGGATCCGTTGCCAAAGAAGTTGACAAAAGAAGAGAAACAAATTATGTACGAGAAGGACGAGGTGTCTTTGAGAGAATTACGAATCTTCTTGAGAGAGATCTGCGCCAAACTGGCGAGAAATCGACAGTGAGTAGTTTATAAATTTATGCTCAGATTGTTTGTATCTTTGTGTGTAGAGCAAACAGAAATATGGCGATGTTTTTTTTTTTTTTTTTTTTTTTTTTTTTTTTTTTTTTTTTTTTTTTTTTTGATCATAAAGCAACCTATGGATCTCGAGACGATGATGACCAAGATCGACATGAACTGTTATCTGTGCGCTCGTGAATTTCTCGACGACATTGATCTCATTTGCAGAAACGCTTTAGAATACAATCCGGACAGGTTGGTAATTCAATCGCAAACAAAGTAATTTTTCTAAAAAAAAAAAAAAAAACGAATTGTTGATAACATGATTCGAAGGAAACGTTTGTACGAAATCTCGCGCGAAAGAATCATCGTCTTACAAAGAAGCGGTTATCGATATTATTATGTACATACTTTTAAGGTTCTTTAGAGTAATAATGCTGCCTTTTCTTCTTATACTGACATTCATATTGTGTGTTTTCATGTCAGCTTACGTGATAGGCCCTCCCTCGGAATATTAAAGAGGTAGTTGAGCTTTTTGCTGTTTATCCGTGTAATGCTGTTATCGCTCTGTAGACAACTAGTGGTTTTCAATTTAAAGCGCACCATATAATCATTGATGTTTTAACTAATATTTTTTTTTTTTTTTTTCACCATGCATCGAAGACCACTTCCCATTTTAGTTTCATCATTGCTTTTTGTTTAAATGATAGATACTAGAGATCGTGAATTTCTGCGTGACCGTTTCGCAAAACCCGATACATTTGATTCTATTTCCATAGGGATCCCGCGGATAAGTTGATAAGGCATCGAGCGTGTTCCTTGCGTGACAACGCTTACGCATTGATAAAAGCCGAGTTGGATTCCGATTTTGAAGACAAATGTCGCGAGATTTCCAAGACTCGGCGTATTTTAGAGAACCCTTGCAACAACGAGGAAGAGAACAAGGACACGAAGCAAGAAACCAATCTCGTGAGCGAGCGTGCGGAGAAAAGAGAGTCTGTGAATTCTAGTCAGTCCGTTGTCGTGAACGGAAAGAGATTCTCTTCCTCGAGGAAACGCAAGATACCCGCTTGGGCGCGAGGTTTCGTGAAAAAGGTTTCTAAGAAGAAGAAGATCGCTTTCGATGAGAATGTCATCGAAGTGGTCGCGAGTAAATCGTTGAACAACGAAAGCACCACCAGCATCGATTTGGAAAAGTTTCAGGAATTCGAAACCGAGGCGAATAGCGTCTTGAACGGTCACGTGGGATTGTTCGATAACACCGACTCCGAAAACGATTCGCAAAATGAAAATTCGAAGGAAAGCCAAAGCTCCGCTATCGCGGATCAACGAATAAATAATCTCGATCAGATACGATTATGTTTCAACGAGGAGGACAGACCCGTTAGAAATGGTGATTCGAATTCGTCGTCTCGACGCGAAAGTATGGATGAACTTTCATTTGCCATTGAAAGTGATTCTAGTCGAGATAGAATTGATGAGAACGAGAAAGTTGTAGTAGATAAAACCGAGCTCGAAAATGCATGGCACTTTACCGTCGAAGCGACGAAGGATTTCCCTGTTGAAGTATTGTGCGACATTTACGTGCAACTAAGTAGATGCGTTGGTAAATATGCTCACAAGAATGATAGAAAATCACTGCCAAAGGTAATTTATATTTACATTTTATAAATATTTATGTATATCTAAGATGTAAAAAGAGAATATACAGAACAACAAAACATATAACGCAATTTATTTAATTTATAACGAAATACATTTAATTTATAACAAAATACATTATTTATATGTATTATTATTGTTTATGTTACAGGACTTGCTCAAGAAAGTGAAGACGTTCACAGAGTACAACACACAGGTACAGGCATAGTACGAACGAAAATAAATCGCATTGCGCATTATAACGCACGACATATACGTTAATGCCATTGCAATATCTTTAACTGTATGTCAATTTTTTTTGTATATTTATACTAACTGCCGACTATTTACTATGCTTCTATCTCCAAATGAAATTTTTAGGATGGTATATTTCTTAGTTCTTACATAACTGCCAGTCTTTTACGTAAATAATGGTACGTATTTACAAAATAATCGAGTTCTTTTTTTTACGTATACACACAGACATGTATAGGGAATTCTTAGTTTTTTAATATTTTGAGTATTCGAATATTGTCTTTTAATATATATTTAATATTGACTTTCAATATTTAATATACATTTGCAATATTTGATGAGTGTATTTCAGATGAGAAATATGCAATTAGATTTTTTGTGTACATACTATCGCAAGGATATTTACTCGAGTGATTCTCTTTTGATTCGATATATTTTGCTTTAAGACTAGTATTGTGATTCTTAATCGCGTGGCTAAAGTATGAAGGAAGAACGAATTTATTTATCGCTCTTCCTTGTTGATCGCGGTCACGTCTTTTTTTAGAAAATATAAAAAGTATCTGATAAAAACAATTAATTTCGTGAGTAGGATCGTTTGCGCACGTTAGAATATTTATTATTATTTTTATCAGTATCATAGATACTGGTTACATTCTTATATTATTGTCCTTAATATTACTTTATTGAGATTATATTATACACTACCTGCATCATCACAGTAATACACCAAAATAAGACAGAAAAAATTAGTAAAATGCTACATATTCTTGTATAATAATAGAAGTATGATGATACTTTTTGTTTATACATATGAAGAAAGGTTCAGACGAATTTAAGGAAGCAACAAGAAATAACGTAAATACGGGAATTGGTACATTTATGTACTTAACTATTTCCATTGAGATAGTTTCCATTAACCCTTTCACTACTTCTGCAGACGATTAGTCACCCAGCGAATATATTTTTCGCATAACGATGTTGTATAATAATTTTGATATACGAATGCCCGCTTATTTTGAATCACTCGCCACATGCAATTCCGCACTCCTAATTTTGTACGTAGTCTCAAATCTCTTTGTAAATAAAATTTTGACAAAATGCGCGAAGTCCGTATATATATATAACGCTTCTGCAATATATATGTATATATATATATATATATATTGCAGAAGCGTTTTTATGGCTAAGTGCTGCCGTAGCGAAAGGGTTAAATATACTCACACGTTAACAGTACAATGATCGTCCTCAAGTGTAGATTTATTATCGTATTAAATAGAATGCAAGTTCAAGTACTTTGTTATATATCTCGCCGATGGGAGGGACTCTCATCTTTCTAGATTTGAAAAACGATTTACAGACACGCAGGAAGAGTCAGAATACAAGACGTGTATTTTTTTTCTATCGATAACGTTGTGGATTTCCTCGTGTATTGATATATACCTCGCTCTAAGAAAAAAAATGTATCAATTCAAATTAGTATATTAGCATAAAGAATATAATAAATATAAATATATTTGATGTAAAAAAAAAAGATCAAGCAGGATAAAGCTTAATAATAATACACACACAAGAACAAATTGCATGAAAAAAGAAATTGAGTCCAGCTTGTGAAAGAAATTGTGGAAGAAATTTTACTTGACATTATCGTGTATATTCTCAAGCAAGGTGAGAAAATATGTAGGCAACAACATTCGTTTTCATCAAAATTTCAACTTGAAACTGAGAATTGAGAAAGAGGAAACGTTATTTATTGTGATTTAGTAAAACAAGTTTTTGTGATCTTGAGAGGTTTTTTTCGGTAATTTGTCCTCGATTCGTACAGAAATCATGCGCGAGACATTTTAAACGCGACTAATCTGCAAGTTAGAAAGACCAAAGTTGTAAAAAGATTAAGATTTTACTCGTTGAGGATGGAAACAGGGCACTTGAAATATATAATACACACATACCCTATTATTAAATATAAAATATATACCTCGACAAGACAAAAAAAAAAACAAAAAAAACGCGTTACGTAGTAGTGGCGGGCTAGTTGATCACGTTTAGATAAATCGTGAGGCTTCAAGAGAAAAAAAAAGTGAAGAACTGATATTGCAACATTGATTCGTCTCATGTGTGTTGTATTTCTGTGAGAACGAGTTATGCTAATTTAATTAGTACATCATGAATAGAAGAATTGGAGAAGTTAAAGTAAAAAAAAAAAAAAAAAAAAAAAAAAAAATTCCATATCATTAAAAAACAATGAGACAAATAATTGATTTTTTTGAATTGATAACATAAATAATTGAAGCGATAGCAACGTTGACTTCCAGTCGGCCCTAAACATTTTCGAATATCTGACCGTCATTCTCACGAAGCATCTCAGAATTATCGCATTTTTTCTCATTCATTTTTATGCTCTCGTCTCGATCTTTCACATATTTCTATATTTTAATTTTGAACACGCACTCTATTTTCAATTTGTTCGCAAAGACTTACACATATCTCAATTTTGAAGCAAAATTTTCTTAATATCTAAAAAAAAGATTTGCAACAATTCTGAGAAACTTCGTCACATGTACACACACACACACACACACACACACACATGTATAAATAATAGCACACAAAACATTTAGAGTATAACATGCCTTCCAGATTCGTGTATTGGTTGTGATTTGCTATAATTGTAAAACGGTTAGTTACCAGACGAAGTTGTACGCAAAGAAACGGAAACTCGGTTTTTACTTAGCCGTTTTTTTTCTTTTTTTTTTTTTTTTTTTTTTTTTTGATTGTGCTCCGATAGCTAAGTACGTTTGAACGCAATACGTACGATTGTCGGCAAGCGACGTGCATGCGACTTCGCTGCCGCTTGTTGAAATGATACGATCGAATAGAAAAGATACAGATAAGAAGTAAGTTTTATTCAAGTAAAATTTATTGTGATTCACGTGTGTAATATCCTTCTCAGGTGGTGTTACATCGCGCTTTGATGATGTTTCATTGCTGTATAGTTTAATTTACGCAATATATACAATCGTTCGCATTTGCGAAAATTAGTCCGCAAAGTTTTTTCATTGCTAGCGTATCCGTTTCGAGCGACGATGTGCTTGTTCCGCGAAGAAACGGTGTTAGTTAGTGCAACAATTTGTTTTATTTGACGAGATTGAATTGTTCGTCGAAATTTATATGTCGTATTACTTGAAAAAAAAAAAAATTCTTTAGTGAGTAGAATGAAAAGACTGAAGTTTTTCGACAAAAAAGAAACAAGTTGTTCGCTTTTTAGTGTTCGTATTGTACGTGTGTGGAGCAACACGTCTTCGATTCAGTTTTTGATTAGAGAAGAAAAGTCAAAAAGAGAAGAAAGGAAATGATTGTGTGCTTTAGCATGTCGAGCTGTCGCAGATTCTTTCACTCGCCGATCGAAACCGAGAAGATTTCGTTAAGTAAGTGTCCGGTATATATTTGCCAAAGAAAAAATTAACGACACGTTCTAGCAAGATTCTCTTTTTTTTTGTGTAATATTGTGCGAAGCGTTTTAAAAAAAATAAGACACATACACACACACACACACACACACGGAAAAGTTACAACCGCGATTAACTATATACTTCGAAATCGGCGCTCACATCGAGCGGATGTGATTTTTCTAGCTGTTACAATTTATTACATTCCGCTTTGAATTAATGTAATCCAAAACAATCATTACTTATTCTACAACTTCTTTGTTTTTTTTTGGGTGCTACTTCTGGACACAACTTTTGTCATCTCAGTGTCCTCAGTGCATACGTAAAACAAAGCAATGCGTTATATCGAATTGTAAAGTTATTTCGCGAACACTGCCGAGTACGAATGACCACACTTATCCTCTCTTTCTCTCGAAAATTAAGAAAAAAAATGAAAAAAACAAAAAAAAACCTAAACTTGAGACTACTATCTATGAAAAACGAGGTGTCCGCGCGTTTGAGCTGTAGCATATCAAGTCCGAAAATTGGTTTTTCTACAACACAGTAGGCACCGACGTTATTCACCTCAGATAGACAGTGGTCTTGAGATCTTACTTATACACACGAGTAAGTTGTAAGAGATGCGAACAAAAAAGCGGTGTGTGATGTGCATCCACTGCCTTATTTATTTTACCATATAAGTAATACATTTTATTGTCGTATATGATAGTGTAATAAAATTTCGTAATGTAATCGATATTGTTTGTGACGGATTTTATTTGCGTTTCCCTCATTTTTATTATTTAAGCGCATATGTGTATACACATATAATCATATTGGTTGTGATTTTTGCAATTTTTTATTGCGAAATATTTCATCATTTTTTGTAATATCTTATTTTCTGTCTCATGTGTGTCTCCCATCAGTTTTCAATTCATTGTCTATTACGAATAATATCGATAATCGATTCGTATACGACTTCTCGTCTGTCAGCTGGCGAAAAGTTGGGAATAATGAAATTGAGCAGTAAACTCTCGTGAATTCTAAAAATAAGATTTTGCATAAAAATTCCAGTAAACGATAACGATCAGAATGCGCGCTTGAATCGAATTGTTTTGAGATATTTGCAGCGAAGAATTAATGATGACAATTTTGGTTTAACCATTTGAACGAGACTAGATCTCGGTGGTGTGTGTTTTTCGAGTTTTTTCTTTTTTTTTTTTTCTTGAAGAAAAAATATGTTCGGGACAAAAGATTTTTCCTGCATCGGTGGATTGGAGAAGCACATTAGAATCGTAAAGGAGATGGTTATGTTTCCGCTGATGTACGGGGATGTGTACGCCAAATTCAATCTTAGACCGCCGCGCGGGTTGTTGTTCTACGGTCCCCCAGGTAATATTCAGGTAAGTATTTCGCGGAGCGAGAAGGCTCTGTTGAACCTTTTCCCCCCATTTATTTGATTAGGAACGGGAAAAACTCTCGTGGCCAGTGCTCTTGCGACGGAATGCAGCAATTCTGAGCGCAAAGTCTCTTTTATTTCGCGCAAAGGTTCCGACTGTCTCAGCAAATGGGTCGGGGAGAGTGAGAAAAAACTGGAGAAGATTTTCTCGTTGGTTGGTAAAGTTTGAAATATCAATATGTTATTGTATATACTATTCGCATCAGTATATATATATATCAGTATATACATATTTTTCTGTATATTTTCGGTATGTCTCTATCCTCTTCAGGCGCAACAAACGAAACCGTGCATCATCTTTTTCGACGAAGTCGATGGCCTCGCTCCCGTAAGATCCAGTCGGCAAGATTTTGTTCACGCTAGCGTAGTGTCCACTCTCTTAGCTCTAATGGATGGTTTGGATAATAATTCTGAGATAATAGTAATAGGCGCGACCAACAGAATCGACGCGATAGATCCTGCTCTGAGAAGACCGGGCAGATTCGACAAAGAACTGTATTTTCCCTTGCCCTGTTACCGCGCGAGGAAAGAAATACTTTCGGTATTGTTCATATACAACATTAAAGATAAGAAGAAACGACGAAAAATCTATACAGTTCGTAAAAAATTTTTAATTGCGACAAAAGTGTTTGAAATTTTGGCGCGGTGATAGGTACATATCAAAAGCTGGAAGCAAAAACCGACGCAGAAATTTTTGGCGTATTTGGCGTCGAAAACGTTAGGATTTTGCGGCAGCGATCTGCAGGCTCTTTGCGCCGAAGCAGTGATGTGCTCCATTCGTAGAAATTATCCGCAAATCTATACCTCCAAATCGAAATATCACATTAACGAACGTCACCTCAGAGTAAGTATTGGTGACGATAAATATCAAATGACTTTATATTACAAATTAAGCGAGAAAGAACAAAATAAGTTTATTATATTTATTATTTATAATATTTGGAAACTTTTTGCAATGACAGAAATATATAAATACTCTGAAAAGAATAATCAATGTAAAAGATATTTATTATTAGTTTATCATATATTATTTCTTACACACGAAATTAGACATTTTACACATTAAGCAACACGATGTACTGATTTTCCATCAAGGTGGAGAAGGAAGATTTCTTGAAGGCGCGTCAGAACATCGTTCCCGCATCGCATCGCGTTATCGTCGCTCCGATTAAAAATTTATCCTTCAAGATTCAGCCGTTGTTTCAAGAGGATCTGGAAAGCATTCTGACGCGATTACAAACTCTGTGCCCAGCCGGCATGCTGACTTCCGACAGCATGTAAGCGTCGTTTGATATAGAAAGAACATCGCAATGCGAGTTTAGTATTTTAAAAACAATTAAAACACGCAGTACAGGTAAAGCCGCGTCCAAGTCGAGCGGTTGCCCAAGAATTTTATTGTGCGGCGACGATTCCCACACTCGTCATTTGGGACCGGCGTTGCTGCATACTTTAGAACATCTTCCATGTCACGTTTTAGACGTTACAACTCTATTTGAAGAAACAGGGAAAGTGGCTGAAGAAGCCATGATACAAGTAGAAGATATATGAATCTTTTTTTTATGCATCTTTTTTACACAGGGTAGAGATTCTGTATGTGCTTTTTGCTAATTCACAGAAATTTAAGACAGCACGACGCACCCTACCTGCGTTATTGTATATTCCCGGAATTTTGACCTGGTGGGACTTGGTAGATCAGACAGCAAGAGTCGTTTTCACTTCCCTGATGCGTGGTCTCGATCGATCGGTGCACATGCTTGTGCTGATGACCGCTCATTGTCGACGCGCTGATTTACCACCTGAGGTTGAAAACATGCAAAAACCTGTTTTCACAATGCCCAGCTATTTTTTACTGTTCTTTTTATGCAAGCTTTTTTTGGCAAGTTTTAAATAGCTTAAATGCGTGCCGGGGTCGAACCGGATGCCGAAAAAAAATCTTTTATGAAAGGAAATCGTTTTTCTCAAAACACTTACATTCCAGCTTTCTACTATTCTCACAAATATGAGAACATTAAATTTGAGACACTTGAAAGACTTTAAGAGCGTTGATTTTGTCAAGAGAACAGAATTTTATATATTTTAATTTTTATATTTCTTAATATTTTTTATATATTTTCAAATTTGTACAAGATAAAATCATATAATTATTGATCATTGACATTGTATCGTAGATTGCGGAATTGTACGACGATAATTGCGGCGAGATGTATGAAGTAAGAGTACCTTTGCCGCAAAAACGACGATCCTTCTTCAAACAATTGTTTGTCAACGGAGGTTCTGATAATCTTTCTGATTGCTCTTCGCAAGGTATAATTCACTTATATATTTAAAAATAATTATATTGTGCGATAATATTGCGTTAACGATAAATCGATTTCTCTAACAAACGCAGCGGATTTAATACACATTTTAAGTCCAAAAAAGCTCAAGAACGAAAATAATAAAAAATTAAGAAAATATGACTCTAACGGCTTATTAGGTATGTTTATTAAATTTTCAAGTACATAAAAACTCGAGTGTAAAACAATAAGTGATACTTGATAAGTTTTGAGAAAACTTAAAGTTTTACGAAATTCTGTTAAAAAAAGATACTATAGAAGATTGGACAAATACTGGTATAAAAGTTTTGATGTACAATAAGTTAATCGTTTCGTTTGGATCAATTTTATTAATTGTGTATACAGAGCTTAGCGCGGCTCGGTCAAAGAAATTGAAAACTGAATCAAAAGCACGTAACAAACTGGGAGCTGTGCAATCCTCTCACTCAACGTCTTCAAAATCGAGTAAATATTAATTGAAACTTAATATAAATCTTAAGTTTTTTTCTTTCTCACAACCGTCATGTAATCTGTAATTGATTATGTAGAAACGAACATCAAAAGGGAGTACTACGCGTCCGGCGAAGGCCTGTCTTCCAAACGGCAAAAACTAATGTCCGGTGCGTCCTCAGTTTCTCCGTCCAGCACCGAAAGATTCTTCAGTTCTCAAATTGACGACCTGGTCGAGAATATTGTGCGATCAACTGACGAATGGCCTAGTTATCTACTGGAAAGTCTGTTTTCCTCTCTCGAACTTACAATAGAGAACAACGGAGATTTATACGCGATCGTGAACGAATACGTTGCACGTTACGAGGAAGTGCAACGAGCCAAAATGCGTGCTACGCAGGATGACGATTAACTTTTATTTTGACGAAACGTCTCTTTGTTTGTCAGTCGTTGTGATGTCAAAATCGATAAATTTGTGTAACATTTTGTGACATATAATAAATAACAAAAAACACAAAATTAAAAATAAAAAACACAAACGTGAATTTAAGAATCGTGTGCAATTTATTTGTTTAAATTCTACAATTACAAATTGATATCTAATGTTAATAAAGTCACAAGAACGATCGTAATAACTTTTGATCCGATCGTAATAACTGACTTCGCGACTTGACATTTAGGTGTAAGTTTAACATCTTGGTGGCTACATTAATCACTCAACCGCTATGAATTGTTTTTAAATCGATTCACTATGTGTTTTAATGTACCTCTGATGTTCCAGTTCCCTCTGATTACTTATGACTATCTCTTCTCCCTTTACAACTCGTAAGATGGAATCAGTTTCTCCTACTTGAGAGTCTCCATATGTAAGTAGAGGGGTACAGCAATGAGAGCCCTCAGACTTTATTAGTCAGCGTGCGACCGCAGTACCATACGCTGCATCTGGCATCTCGTATTGTGCGAGATAGTGTATAACACAATACCATATGTAACGTATTTCATTTCAAAGTTACCTTGATTACTGTTACCAGATACTTGTATCTGCTCGGTGACACATCATATAAACTCGGGTTTTATCATATTACTTTGTGTATTACATCGCAAGAAAATTGCTTCTTCTTTCGGAACTCAAAGGGTTTGTATACTTCCGGCTGATAATACACGAAGTGAGATAAGAAAATCACGTGTGTAACACATGTGTTTCTATTACATGTTAATGTCTACATGTAAACACCATTGATCTTGAAATACATGGTGCTGCGCGTGATTTTAGCTCGTTTGATATAACATAGTAAATTTTTCTTCTCTCAGTTATTTCCTATATTTTTACAGAAATTTAGTTTTAGTACTTGCGTGACCAAAATAATTCTTATTTTAACCATAGAGTAATGAATTATTTTTCTATGGCCTATAAGTTGCCTGTTTGCTTTAATTAACTATAATACTGCATAAACGCTCGATCAAAGCTTTGTAAGAGGTCAAGCAAAAGAAGAAATACAGCTTGATGTTTTCAATAAATATTTATTACACACATATAAAAAGAAGACATAAATCTCTCAAGTTTAAGTAACATCTTTTACGTTTATAACATCTTGAGCTTGAATAACACTAGTGAATTTTTTATCTTATACTATTTTCTTTGAAAAATAAAAAAAAAACAATGAGGTATATTAATAATATAAAAGTAAAAACCAAAAAGAAAAAACTAGTATGATACTACTATTATTATACGTAAGCTTTACAACATACAGGATAATCTACAAACACTTATTGTTTGAGCTACTTCTGAGTACCTGTGAAGTACTGTTCAAGATTAATTCCAATAGAAATTTTATTTTAATTTCCAATACAAATTTTTTTTTTTTATTACATTCAGAAGAAAAACTTGAAGAAAAATCGAAATAATTCGAATTTTACGTTAGTTATTCTCAGAATGTCTATAACTATATTAAAACAATTTAAAATTGATCAGAGATTTTGATCAATTTTGAATTAATTATGAACAGTTCCATAATAAATATCCCAATAAATTTAACGCAAAACCATTTTTAACAAA